>CABHPQ010170727.1:8321-29646 GCA_902168405.1 Peromyscus aztecus | reverse complement strand
TATATTTCTTCACTTTGTGTTTTTTTGGAATAACTGGAGGAACCTTGAAATTAGCTTTCTTTTAAAGATATGGTAGAATTCATCCAATCCTGAGCCAGTTTTAGCTGAAAGATTTTATTACTGCTTCATTTACATTGCCTGTTGTGGGCAATTTTAAGTCTTTCATGTCCTCTTTGTTTAGTTGGTATCTCATAGGTATATAGAAATGTATTTATTTCCTCTAGGGTCCTAGGTTTTTTTTAATATAACCTCTCAAATATTCCCTAATGCTCCTCTGGATAGTGTTTGAATCTGTTGCAATGGCCTCTTTCCATCTCTAATTTTGTTAATTTTGGGTCTTCTATCTCCTTTTTTTAATAGTTTGACTAGACATTTGTCAATATTGGGTTTTTTTTCCCCCAAAGAACCAGATGTTTCATCGATTCTGTGTATTATTCTTTTAGTCTCAGTTTTATTCATTTCTGTCCTGATTTTTGTTGCTGGTTGGGGCTTGTTTTGTTGTTTGACTGAGACCTTGAAGTGCACTGTTACTCACTGTAGATCTCTGATTCTCTAACGGGCTCATTCATAGCTTTACATTTCCCTCTTGCGGCTGCCTTTCCTGTAGCCCAGAGGTTCCCATAAGCTGTGCTTTCATTTTCATCTGATTCTAGGAATTGTTAAATTTCCTCCCCAATGTCTTCAGTGATTCACTCCCCATTCAACATGTAGCATTCAGTCTTCAGTTTGTGTGGTCTCAATGGTTTGTCTTGCTGTTGATTTATAGTTTTATTCAACTATAATCTGAAAAGATACAATAAAATATTTCTGTTCTCATTTGTAAGGGTCTTTGTGGCCTAGAACGTGATCTATTTTAGAGAAAGTTCCAAGAGCTACTAAGAAAAATATGTGTTTTGTATCTGCTGTCAAATATTCCTTAGGATATCTGTTAAACGGACATTTGATCTTGATTATAGGTGTAATTTAGCACTGAAGTTTCCTTGTTAGTTTTTACTTTGTACTATCTAGCAATAGATGAAAGCTACCCACTATTATTGTCCTAAAATCTCTCTGAAGTATTATGCCCACTAGTGTTTTTTTTCCTTTTTATGAAATTGAGGTCCCCAGTGTTTGATGCATATTTATACTTCTCATGTCTTTTTGGTGTCTCATTACCTTTATTCATATATAATGGACTACTTCATTTCTTCTAACTTTCGTTTTTAAGTCTACATTATCAGATTTAAGCCTACAATATCCAGAGAAGCATTAGGGAAGATCTGAAAATTTATATTTAAAAAAACGTAAAGGAAATAAATACCTTTCTACAAGACACCTACATACCTACAAGATATCTACATCCCTACGAGATACCAATACCAGAATAGCTACGCCAGCTTGCTTCCAGCTCTCATTTAAATTTCTATCATTTGACTGTAATCTGTAGGCATCTTTGCCCAATGAGAAATATTTCCTGGAGACAACAGAGATTTGGTTCTTGTTTTTTAATCCCATTAGCTAGTCTGCATCTCTTTATTCATATGCCGTCTGCAATGCGGGTTATAATTTAGCAGTATTTATTAACTCCTATAGTTCTGTTGGCTGTTTTCCTGAATAGTTAGATTGTTGTCCATGATTTCCTCTCTCCCCCATTAGTATCAGGGCTGTCCTAGTTTACTGTGTTGGCCACAATGGATGACTTCCTAGTTTTCTCTTATTGATTCATTCCTCTCATGTAATTTATTCTTTCCTGTGTCCTCATATTGGAGACTTTCTTTCTCTGTATTACGGCTCCTAGAAGTAGCTTCTGCTGTGCTAGCTTGGTGGTCATGAACTGCCTTGTTTGTGCTTGTTCAGAAAGGTTCCTATCACTCTCTCAACTGTACAGCAACCTTGGTTCACAGTTGCTCCCTTTCAGGTATTGAAATATCTCATGTATTTTTTGCAGTGTTTAGGGGCACTGCTGAGTGGTATGATGCAATTCTGATGTGTCCAAACAAGTTGCAATCAGAATGTCTGCTTTGCTATGTTAGTCCTGCACGAGAGTAGAGCCCTCTGTTGGAGTTTCCCAGTCCTCAGCGATTGCCTCCTTATGTGCTTTCTCCCTGGACTCTAGAAACCACTGCCTTCTCTCTAGAATGTCATATAATCATGACTTCTGTGTGCCACTTTCATTGTCAGAGGCTCAGGGTCAGTGGCTGTGTTCCGTCATCACACCAGGACCTCAACTGCTTGCCCTTCATGGAAATGTCAGGTTCAGCTTGCTTCTTATATACATGGAGTTGTGGATGTCATTGTCTGCCTGGTCATCAGTGGAGGTGCTGATGACCCCAGAGTTTGGAGATAGAGTGGTGCCAATTTGTTTTTGCTCACTCCAGCATAATGGTATAGCCACAGAATCTCTTTCAAGAATCACTGCTGCCTTCTTTATCAACCTGGGAGGAAAGGAAACAGTCAGTTGCAAGTCCCTTCAGAGCATCTTAATCCTGGGCTGGACCAGCTCTCCTGACCCATGTTTTCTCAATTAAACATTTGTATATGATGACAAAGGAAGGTAACTACCAAGAAGGAGATGAGGAACTAGATCTCAGAGCTGGACATACATCCTGGGTTGTGGTTAATCATCTGGGGGAGGGTGGCTGTATAAAAACAATTTTCAATTTTATTTTAAAAATATACCTGTATATGTCAGTGATATTGAAAATATGTCATCCCTTTGACCTGTGAATATTATCTTAAATCTATTTATTATCATAAAAAATCTTTATGAGAGACCTGGGAAGGTAACTTAACCAGGAAAGGGCTTTACACAAAAGCATTAGGACCCAATCCAGTCCTCAGAATTCATATAAAAAGCTGGGTGTAATGGAATATTCTTATAATATCAGTGCTGAGGAAACAAAGACAAGAAGACCCTTGAGGTTCTCTTACCCAGGTCTAGTGGAATCAGTGAGCTCCAGATTCAGTGCAAAAATAAGTTGAACAGTGATTGAGGAAGACACTCAGCACTGACCTCTGTTCTACACACATTCGGGCACTCACCCACATATGAGCATGCACGCGCGCACACACACATCACATATACACACATACATACACATATAAAATCTATCTTTTCTGACAAACTATGTAGTCATATATATTACTAGCATTAATGCCATTCTACTTTCTACTTCAATGTGTTTCTTCCTCATGCTACTAACTTTACCAGAAGTAGGTAACTGTAAGAAAATCATTTAAATGTTTGTGAATTCACCACTTGAACAAGAATCACTTATAGAAGTCAAGGTGACCGACAGCTGTCGGGTTAAAATAGAAACGATACTATCGGACAGGAATAAATGTCTAGGAGCAAACTTACAATCCTAACTGTTCAGTTTTAGCAAGAATGATTCCAGATCTGTCAAATTAACTGCTGACATTTAAGGAGATAACATTTTTCTTCTTACCTGAAGGATGTATAAATCTGTGCCTAACTTTCAGACATTGTACTCATTTTAAGATTAGACCATAATTGGTAAGCCTCGATGTTACTATGTTTCATTCATTAAAAGGTTGTTTTGTTTTTCATTTGGGTAGATGAATATGTAAATAGACTCTTCACAGATGAAGACCTAGAATCAGAAAGCAGGGATCCAAACAGACTGGAAGGTATGTAGCACATTTTTAAATACATTTTAAATAAGAGTCATGAAGTGTTTGATGATTCATTTGTGGCTTTATAGCTGAGTCTTCCTCAGAACACATAGTTTAGAGCATAAGTTACCAAGACTTACGTTTGATGGCATGAATGAGTGCTAACTCTGCCGTTCGCTTCCTACAGTCCCTCATGCTCCCAATAGTACACGACATTTACATTTTTTATCTGTTTTATTTGGAGTTGGAGGAACAGCTCAGTAGGAAAGTGTTTGCCCTAAACACATGAGGAACTTAGAACCATGTAAAACCAGATGGAGTAGCAGCTGTTTTTCCAGGCAGAGAGAGAAGAATGTCCAAGAGTTTGCAAGCCGGCTAGCCTGAAGTTCACAGTGAATGAACAAACACCCAAGGCTACCCTCTGACCTCCAAACACACCATGGCACATGTATGCATGCATTCACACACATGAACACAAACATACATGAAGTTTTTTTTAAAAAACTTCCGTTTGAGTAAAGGGCTCTTCCTTTTTCTTATTTGCAGTAGTGTTTCAGGAATTATCACTTTAAGAAATACTTTTCTAAGAATTTTGTAGCTCTCTCACATTTATTTCAGTTTTTAAAGTATATCCATCTTATATTCATATTTCAATTTTATTGGGTGCCATTGTCTGCTAAACTGTATTAGCTATTGTCCAGGGAAATTATTCTCGGAATTGTTGTATAACTTTGAAAACTCTAAATATATATGACCACTTCCCTCCAACTCCATTTGTTGGATAGTAACACTCTGAAGTGATGGAGTCAGAAAAGCCCCACTCTTGTGAATGGGATTAGTTCTCTCCTACAGGTGTGTCAAGGAATGCCTTGTTACTTTTTCTCTTATGCTGTATGAAGGTACAGAAGGCAGCACCACACTGTCAAGTGTCCCTAATGGCAGATGCTGAATCCAACAGTGCAGTTTCAGTGAGGCTTTGATGAGTAGAGCCACAGAGAAAGCATATAGAAAGGCTTTGTCTTCTCGGAGGTCATCCAAGCGTCCATGACTGGACTAGAACGTTGTCGACGTTTGGGTAGTAAAGGCTGTTCTGACTAGGGCTCAGATCAAGAGGAAGAACTGGACATTAGAAACCAGAAGAAAAGCCAGCTTTCCTGTGAGTGACAAAGGACTTGACTGAACACGGTCCCAGTGTTCATGGTAGAAGGAATTTAGAAACACAGGAAGAGATTTTCAAGTAGAAAACTGAGGGTGCCACATGACTTCTCTTGACTGCTCATGGTAAAAATGTTCAAAAAGAGGAATCATTAGTTAAAGGCAGAATTTAAAACCAAAAGGCATGAAAAGCTTAAATACTCGGAAAACTTTCATCTGGCCCAGATTTGTTGACACATGTTTGGGAGAGGACACCAAAAGTGTGCTATAGTGGCCATTTGATCAGATCGGTGTGGACGAAGTAAGCGAAATGACAAATGACCCAGAGCATGTCTGAGATCCCCACGGCTTCTCCTTCTCCACTCCTTACTTGTGTTGTTGCTGTAACAAAATGCCTGACAAGGGCACCTTGAGAAAGGAAGGGAGGGAGGGAGGGAGGGAGGGAGGGAGGGAGGGAGGGAGGGAGGGAAGGAGGAAGGGAGGAAGGCAGGAGGCAGGCAGGCAGGCAGGCAGGCATGATTTTGGCTCACAGTTTGAAGGTACTTTATGGCAGGAAAGTTATAGTGCAGAAGCAGCTGGTCACACTGCATCCATGTTCAATCTGTATGGCTACTGTGGCTTGAAGGTGAAATGTTTACCACAGGCTCCTGTGTTTGAGCAGATCTCTGGCTGTTTGGGAAGGGGCAGGACCACTAGAAAGTGGAGCCTTGTTGAAGGGGGTGGCTCACAGGGAACAGGCCTTGAGGTTTTACAGCCCTTCCCCACTTCCTGATTTTTTTTTTCTGCTTCCTGACAGCCAAATGCAATCTAACTACCCACTGCCACCTCCATAATTCCCCCATCATGAAAGAATATATCTCCCAAACAGTAGGCAAAAGTAAAGCCTCCTTTCCTAAATTGCTTCCTGTCAGGTCCTTGGTCATACACCAAGAAAAGTAACTCTATAATGACCCATGCTCATTCTTGGGCAAGGACCCATGGGCCCTTCCACAGCTGCATCATTCACATGAACTGTTTCCCATTCACCATGGTGCCATGTACCTGATCATATAAGCAGAACGTTAGTCACAGCAAAGAATCTTGTGACTCTCTTAGACACCCCCCTTAGTGGTAAGGTCAAGTCCTTCCTGTGTCATCGCCCCCTTTCCTTTCATGGAACTTTAAATATGATTACCATCTCAAAGTGCATTGGACATGCCTTTCCATCACACCAGTTTGGTGTACTCTCTGTGCACTTCTGCAGGATCAAGTTGGCACAAGCAGTTCTCCCTTTACATTCTCCATGGCAGTACCTACCCCAGAGCACAGAATAGTACTTTTTAAAAAAGATTGGCTTTTATTTAATGTGTATTAGTGGGGTTTTTTGGGGTTTTTTTTTGTTTTTTTTTTTTTGCATGTATGTAAGTGCACGGTGTGCATATCTGGTGCCCATGGAGACCGGAAGAGGGTGTTGAATTCTCTGGAACTGGAGTTACGTATAGTTATGAACCACCATGCAGGTTCTATGAATTGAACCTGGATCCTCTCTGCAAGGAGGCCAAGTGCTCTAAATGGCTAGCTCCCCAGTTCCCAGAATACAACTTTTATATGGAGGGTTGTGCGATTCTTTTTCATTCTTTTCTTTTTATATTATTCTTTCTCTTTTTTTTTGGTGAGTTTATTAAAGAGAAGAGAAAGAGCTTTATTATTTCTATGGAGTGAATGTCTGTGGAGCTCATAATAGGAATGTGACTGAGTTTGGATGCATCAGGGTACCATGAAGAAAACAGTTTAAATAAATATAAAACGAATTAGTCTAGAAACCTAGTGCTAGACTGCAGAAATCACCTATGGAGGGGACACAGCTAGACACAACTCCACGATTGCTTTTCCCTGACCCCATCCGGTAGAAATGTATGCTGCCTGGTAAATGTGACGTTTCCCAAAAGCACAGACAAGTGGCCACCTCTAAAATCCCAATCATTTATTAAAATTAATATTTTACCAAAGATGAGTACAAAGTGATGATTCGTTTGGCTTTGGGGTTTTTGTTTTTATTTGGTTTGGAGACAGGGTCTTCTGTCTTAGCCCCAAATCTGCCATGTAGCCAAGGGTAAGCTTGACCTTCTGACCCTACTGCCTCTACTGCTTGGAATGAATGTGTGGCACCAGAGCCATTTTACACAGTGATGGGAATTTACATCTAGATATCTAACTTCTCTTTAAAATATGAAAGACTTCAGAACCCTAGTCCTGTGTTTGTGTCAATCAGTGAGCATGCAGCATTGCATGAAATAGCTATTCCGCACATTCCTTTCCCCTCCTCACACTACCAATTACTACGACATCCCTGTCCCTCACATTACATGCTCAGTCCCACTACATATTTGAGCTGTAACCTGGAGACTAGATTATGGAATATAAAGGAACCAGTTCCTTCCAAGTTTCTACATCCTGTAACTGTGTACCGTTTTACAATATGCATAATCTTTCTAAGCTTTACTGTCTTCATCTGGTAGGAGCTTAAATGCTATTCAGGTGTTGTGAGGATTAAACAAGATGATATTGGGGACTAGGGAAATTTCCCAGTGAGTAAAGCGCTTACTGCACAAATATGAAGACCTGAGTTCATATCCCCAGTACCCACATAAAAAGTTGGCCATGGAGCCCAGCAAGATGGCTCAGAGGGTAAAGGTACTTCCTGCCAAACCTGATGATCTGAGATCAATCCCCAGAACCCAAACTGTGGGAGAATAAGACTGACTCCCCTGTGTACTCAAGCTGTGGTATACACGTGTGTGCCTTTCTGCATACACACACAGACACACAGACACACAGACACACACACACACACACACATTAATAAAAATAAGTCTTAAAACATTGACACGATTTTCTTCAGTTAATGCTAAATTGTGAAGTAAATCAAGTTAAATGATCACAATGTATACTCTAGTGAGTCTCATCATGTGATTCAACTTTACCTCACAGTGTTCATTTGCAATGAACTGATCTGGAGTCTGTTATTATTACAGCTAAGGATAAACCAGTCATAGAAGTTCAGGAGATACCCGAACATCAGAAAATACTGAACCCAATAATTAGTGACCTCATATTTCGCTTGGATATGGACAATGTGGTTGGTAAGTACAAATTTGTGACTGGATACTGTAGAACACAGTCCAGTAGGTACAGTGCTTCAGATTTGCAATTTGTGAGCTTCTAGTTAAAAAAAAAAAAGAAAAGAAAACTTAAGCAAGAACTATCCCTTCTCGACTTAATAATAACCTGGCTCTAATAAGCCTATATATTAATAACCAATTATGTGATGGATAATGCATTTACCCTTGCTTGCTCAGGAAATAATAGGTAGGTTCTTCTCTCCATTGCAAGCTTTTGGGACATTAATTATATGCTATATGGCTAGTTCTTTCAGAACATAGTTATCAAATTATATATAATGAGATACTGAAATTGAGTACAGGAAATATGATGACCTTACAATATGCTTGTCACTCAAATGGGAAATTTAAGTAGTGGAAAGGATTGTCAAAATATTTAAAAATTTAGGTGTGCGGATAACTGCATCCTTCGAACCACAACCCTGAAGGCAACCAGCAAACTTCAGCAAAGTGGCAGACCAGCACCATCCACATGGTCTTTCCCAAACCGAAAACATTCAAAAAATAAAACAAACAAACAAACAAACAAAAAAAACCTATCAGCACTACACTGAAGTTCTTTAAAACAGGCAAAGGCTTACAGCAACCAAAGAAATGAATGTCCAATAAGGAAACTAAAAAAAAAAAAAAAGCCACTTTCAATATAGAAGGAAAGTTTTATGGAATTCAAGGCATTATCAATAGACACACCTTTTAACACGTGCTAGAGGCTAGAGGGGGCCTGTCAATTAGAATAAAAAAGCTGCCAGGCAGTAACTGAACCACAGGATAAAATGAAGATCTCCAGCACTGTTATCATTTTGATTTGTAATACCTGTTTTTATATTTTATGTTTAAAAGTCTCCAAAGCAATGGAATTTTAGTCATTGGGTGAAAAATAATTCAAAATAATATCAAGGAAATTTGAAGGCATAGATATAGACAACTCAATGGACTCAGGAAAACAATTTATGTTCTGAGAAAAGCAACAGAGACAGATAATCATAAAGTAGAATTAAACAGACATCTTGGAGATGGCGAATTCAAGGAATGAAAAAAATTAAGTAGAATTTAGTAGGTAGTAAGCATTAACTCTAAAAATAGCCTATTACAATAGTCTCTGTATATGGATAACAGTTACATGGAAAACTACAAAACATTATTAAAAGTAGTCTTAAAAGGCTTAAAGAAATGGAAACACAGTACAGGTTTATAGACTGGAAGACTGAGTATTTTAACCTATTTCCTAAAAATTTATCTATGGATTCAATGCCATTATGACTAAGATTGTAGTCACATTTTTTACTGAAAATGAATACATTAACTCTAAAACTTATATAGAAGATCATAGGCTGCAAACAGATCACCCTGATAAAAGAAGACAAAAAAAATTCAAAGGATATAAAATACTATATGAGGCCTCTATGTAACCAGAGTTCTAGACTAAAATCCTCAGCTCCAGCAGCCCCAACAAGATCGGCCAATAACAGAGTTAAGTAGTAGTGGGGGGGAAAACCAAAAACAAAGAATAAAGAAGAGGGACCTAATCAACACATTTGGGAAGGAGACAAAGAAACCCCAAGTTTGCCTTTGGTTTAAACAGAAGAAGAATTGGAGCAGGAAAACTTAAGAAAACAAAACTGGTCAACGGCCTCAATCTTGATTCTGCAGGTGATCTGAAAAAGTTATCGTTGGTGTTTTCATGTGAGGTGATCAATCTGGCTCCTCCAAGGTGGCTACTTCTGTCCAGAGCAGCCTCACCTCCATGTTCTCTCTATGGTTCACCGTCCCTGGCTCTGCTGTGCCTAGAATCCAACATTGCTGCAGGACTACCTCAATGTCTACAGCCTTGACAGGAGATGAGATGAGTGAGGTGGAGAGGTGTCCTTGTGTGATTCACATACCCACACAGACTTAGACAGGATTCATACAGGCCAAAGAAGACAAACATGAAATAAAATTGCTGGAGAAAAACAGATACAGGCATAGGCAAAGACTTCCTGAAAAGGACACCAGCACCTCAGGAAGTAAGATGAAGAGATGACTGATGGGCTCTCATGAAAGAAAAGGCTTCTGCTCAGCAAAGAAAACAAGGGACATCAAGATCATGATGAGAAAGCATACAGTGACGGCCAGCCAAACTAGCGGAAACACATGAACTGTGGACCAATAGCTGTGGAGCCCCCATGGGACTGGACTAGGCCCTCTGGATAGGTGAGACAGTTGTTCAGCTTGAACTGTTTGGGGGGGCCCCCAGGTAGTGGGATCAGGATCCATCCCTGGTGCATGAGTGTGCTTTTTGGAGCCCAGTGCCTATGGTGGGATATCTTGAGCAGCCTTGGTGCAGGGAGGAGGGGATTCGACCTGCCTCAACTGAATGTACCAGGCTGTGCTGACTCCCCATGGGAGACCTTGACTTGGAGGAAGGCTGGGGGAGGGGGCAGGAAGAGGGAGGAGAGGGGGTATGTAAAATGAATAGAAATTTTCTTTTTATTTATTTATTTATTTTTTTTAAATTACACTCATAATATTAATTACACTCATGATATTAATCACATTTGTGGTATTCATAGATTACATTCGCAGTATTCATTCAAATATATATATATATATTATATATATATATTAATTTTAAATGCCGAATGTCATTTATTGAAGGGGGTGGTGGTCTTAAATACAGGCTTACAGCATAATGGGAGGACCCTGGAGGGCAGAAGTTCGCTACTGATGTTTTACAATCTTGCTTCTAATCTGTTAATGCCCATTATTCAGGATACACAGACAAGGAACTTCTCTTAAGCATTCAGGAGGGTGGAACCTGGCAGGGAATTGGCATAGGGAGGATCTCAAGGTCAAGGCGCGCAAGTAAGGCAGCAGTTACCCAAAATGGGGGCCATGGCCCTACAGGTCCCCTTTTATTAAAAAATGAGCTTCTGACTTGGGTTGCATGGAACATCAGCAGGTCACCTTACCCGTCATGGAGACGCCTGCCCAGGTCACACAGGTGCTCTGTCTTAGGTTGGTGAGTGCCCCCCAGGCATTACCCATCTCTGAATACTCATTTTCATAATGAAAAAAAAAAAAAGAAAACACCTATCAGAATGAAGAGGCAATCTGTAGAATAGGAGAAAGCCTTTTGCCAGCTGGACATCTCATTGGATGAATATCTAGTATATATAAAAAAAAAAAAAAAAACTACCAAAACATAAGCCAGCCATTAAAAGGAGAAACAAAGTGTGCAGTTCACAAACAGGAATTCTGGGAAGGAAAGATGAATGTGAACTAGAGAGTATAAAGGATTCTCAAAGAACTAAAATCAGAACTACAGTGTAAGCCAGCTGTATCACTCCTGTTATAAACTTGAAAAAATCGGCTGGGCACTGGTGGCGCACGCTTTTAATCCCAGCACTTGGGAGGCAGGGACAGGCAGATCTTTGTGAGTTCGAGGCCAGCCTGGTCTACAGAGCGAGATCCAGGAAAGGTGCAAAGCTACACAGAGAAACCCTGTCTCGAATAAAATAAAATAAAATAAAATAAAACTTGAAAAAAATCTGTCTAAATCAGAGTACCACAGAGAGAGCTGTACATTCCTGTTTATTAAAGTACTCTTCACAGTACCCAAGATACTGTATCAGCAGATAAAGAAAGTGTGGTACATTTACATAATGGAGTTTTATTCATCCTTACTGGACACTGAAATTCTGCAATTTTCATGACAATGGACTGTCATGTTTTTAAAAAATAATCCAAAGTAAGAAAGATAAATATTGTATGTTTTCTCTCACACATGGAATTTCAAGTGTGTGTGTGTGTGTGTGTGTGTGTGTGTGTGTGTGTGTGTGTACATGTGTGATGTGAAAGTATAAGGGATATTAGGAAGAAGAGCAGACCAGCAGGAGAGGGAACATGGGACAGTAATGGAGGTGAAAATGTTCAAATCACATCATATACTTGGATGAAAACATCATAACAAAACCCAACACAATAAATATATGCTAACAAAAATTTTGAATAAAAATTCTCAAGTAAATATCAAGAGAACTTTTTGAAAAATACCCAAAAATCTTCCAGAAATACTTCAAGATAAAGATAGTCACACCAGCAGCTCAATTATCTGAACTCCCACAGACAAGAAGAGAATGTGGTTCTCTAATTATAAAAGTGGAGGCAAGTGCATGTGTCATCTCCCTTCTCATCTTAATTGATTAAAAAGGAAGCTGGAGTCATCGTAGGGCTTTATGTCCTATGTAATCCATGCACTGTGTGATTGCGTAATTTGCACACAGCGTGATCATACAATCTATGCACATGTGTGGCATAGCTCCATAAGCCCATATGTGCATGTGCAGGGGGAATCCATAAAAAGCAGATCACAGAGACTGCAACTGCCCCCTGAGACAGAGCCTGCCAGCGCCCATTGGACTCCCTGAGACAGAACCCACCAGCGCCAATTGGACTAAGAGCTGCTCCCTGAGACAGAATTCGTCAGCACCAATTAGACCAAGAGTCCCAACTAGACCAAGAGCTCCCACTGGACCAAGGGTATGGATCAGACCAAGAGAGGCTCCCTCAGACACAGACACCACTTGCACCAAGTGGAGAAAGAAATGGGTAGACACCAGTGCAAAAATACAGTCAATAACATAAAAACCAATATGGCTCCATCAGAACCTACATCAGCAAGACCTGAACATCCGAACACAGAAGAAACAGGAGAAATCGATCTTAAAAATGGCTTTAAGAAGATGATTGAGGTCTTTAAAGAGGAAATGAAAAATTCCCTTAAAGAAACTGAGGAAAAGTTAAACAAAAAATTGGAAGAAATCAGTAAGTCCCTTAAAGAAAGCCAAGAGAAAGCAATTAAACAGGTAAGGGAAACAGTTCAAGATTTGAAAACTGAAATTGAGATAATAAAGAAGACACAAACAGAGGGAATGCTGGAAGTAGAAAATCTGAATAAATGAACAAGAACTACAGATGCAAGCAAAACCAACAGAATGCAAGAGATGGAAGAGAGGATCTCTGGTGTTGAAGATACGATAGAAGAAATAGATTTGTCAGTCAAAGAAAACACTAAAGCCAATGAAGTCATAACACAAAATGTCCAGGAAATTTGGGACACCATGAAAAGACCAAACCTAAGAATAATAGGGATAGAAGGAGATGAATACCAACTCAATGGCACAGAAATATATTCAATAAAATCATAGAAGAAAACTTTCCCAACCTAAAGAAGGAAATGTCTATAAAGATACAAGAAGCTTACAAAATACCAAATAGATTGGATCCAAAAAAAAGTCCCCTCGTCACAAAATAATCAAACCACTAAACATACAGAATAAAGAAAAAAAATATTAAGAGCTGCAAAGGAAAAAGGCCAAGTAACATATAAAGGCAGACCCATAAAAAAACAAAAACAAAAACAAAAAACAAAACAACAACAACAACAACAACAAAACACCTGACTTTTCAATGGAGATTCTAAAAGCCGGAAGTTCCTGGAAAGATGTTATGCAGACACTAAGAGACTATGGATGCCAACCCAGACTGTTATACTCAGCAAAACTTTGGAGCCTAGTGTCTAGGATATGACATCTTTCACAGCCTTGGTGCAGGGAGGAGGAGCTTGGACCTGCCTCAGCTGAGTGTGCCAGGCTCTGCTGACTCCCCATGGGAGACCTTAACTTAGAAAATGTGGGGATGGGGGGTGGGTTGGGAGAGAAGGCTGGGGGTGGGTGGGAAGAGGGAAGAGGGAGGGATCTGTGGTTGGTATGTAAAGTGAATAGAAAATTTCTCAATAATAAAAAATTAAAAAAGAAAAGGCAGCTGTATACAACATACATATATAACACATTGTTGGGTTTATAACTGAGGCATATGACTCATTGCAGTACAGCCATATGGTATGGGCAGGTGGGAGCAGGTGGGATGCCCAGAAATAAGAAAATGATGACTAAGAAGGTAACTCACACAGGAACAAATGCCTAGATCCAGAAATGTCAAAAACAAAGGCTCTTGCAGAACACAAATATTATGTACACTTTCTTGAATCATTTTCTTTAAAAGACAGAAGCTTACATAAATATAATAATGTAGAATATTTATATATGTGCAATATGTAAAATGTTCATAAAATGGGAAAGAAGGAAGAGAAGCATATATAAACATTTACATTGCCTCCTGTGTGTGAAGGGGCACCAATCTGAGGTGGCGTTTAAAGTTGCCTATGGGCTTTAACACCTACTTGCGGATTCAGTTGACTGTCATCACTCTAGATTGTCACTGTTCATCTACAGATCTCCTTTCAGTAAATGCGGCAGTATACTTTTATAAAAAGATATTGCTGCAGGGCAAATGCTAGTTACAGAACTCTGAGGCACCAGTTCATGTAAGAATTACATTATTACTTGGATGTGTGTTTTTGGAACAAAGATCTTGAACTTCAACGCTTGGAGGCTTATATGCGTGCTCACAGATATCCTGTTCCAATGTTACATGATATGACAGTCCAGAGGTCATCAATAACAAAGTCTAAAAGTTAGTATCATGCATACACAACCATCTAACATTTCTATCTTAAAATCACCTTATCAAATGTCTTTGAAATCTGTCGTTTTTTTTTTTTTTACAGAGAATAAGCTAGATAACTTGAAGGACATGTTTGGACAACATTTATTAAGAAGCGAATTCAAGCCATGGTCAAGGAGTGGACCCGGTAAGAAAACTTCAGTTCAGTACTTCTCATCATTTTTTTCATTAATGTATACCTTATGACAATACTTATTGTGACGCGGCCAAAGGACTGCATGCACGCTTTCCTATTACTGTGTAGACCAGGTACTTGTCAAAAATTGAAAGTTAGCTAGCTAGCATTTCATTTAGAACTCATCCATTTAGGAAATGTTCCATCAAAATCAATCACAGTTTTAACAAGCATAGAATATTACAAAAACAAGTATGTGTAGTGTTATTCTCATCCCATTCTATGTCCAGTTTAGGTAGTAAAGTGCATTTCATCTGTGAAGTACAACATTGGCTCACAGATGTGATGGAAAGACGGACTTAGCAGTTCTTACACCAGCTAACAGTCTCCTCTATACTCTGGGAAGAGGAAAGGGGCAGGGAAAGGGGGATAGAGAAAATAGTGAGAGATGAATATAACCTAAGTACATTAGTATTTGAACAAAAATCCCATTATGAATCCCTTCACTCTTTACAGCAAAAATATAACAATAAAGATGTCTAAGGTGCAGCCAGTTCTTCAGAGCAAGACCTCCATTCTATGTCAAGATCAGGAAACATTTTTCAGCTTCCCATATGCACCCTGCTGCAACCACCTTTTACACAAAACGTTTTAGGTGTGATAGACCACCCAGTTAAGGTTTAACTACCTCATTCAAAGTAGAAGCTTTCTGACATGTTTCATTTTAGAGTGTGGGTTTTTTGTTTTTGGTACTGCATCTAGATACTCTTTTCTAAATATAAGAAAAGGTACAAATCACAAAACATTACATGGAAAAAGACACAATCTTAATTTCAATACTTCTTTAAATTCTTCCCTTTTTCTCTCACTGAGGTACCAAATCTCCTTAAGATGATGTATGAAAGGCTTTTTTTCCCTTGGCATTGCTGATTATTGCTTTCCATCACCAGCATCTATTAGATTTAGAGTTATATAATACAAGAAGACCACTGAAACACATCTGGATAAATTGAGGAATGACTGCTGTGTGTATGACTTAATCATGGTCAGCAACTTGACTTTTGGGTGGAAAAAATATTAGGCTCCCACCTCATCAAATAGAACTCTCCAGTCTTCATGGATTTTAACATAAGCTTTAAAGTTATATTATTGTCAAAACTATCCATGATGATGTAAAGTTGCATGTAAGTTTCTGCTGCCTGGAAAGAGCACCAGTTAAGAAACTGTGAGGGATGTTCCTGTGCATCAGCATTGTCATCAGTGCGCTGTGGTGGTAAATCACTAACAGTGTAAGTCCCAACACAGTAGGGTTCCTGTGACCAGGAATAGTCCTTCACACTCAGTCACACTCAGATTTTTTTTTTAACTGTGGAGCTGTCTCTCCAGCTTCTCGTGACTATTCTTTAAGAATAAATAGTAAGTTTTCACTGTGCATGTATGCAAACAAGAGAGAAAGGGAGAGCTGGATGTTACAGTTTGTCTTTCGAAGTATCTGACAAATCTGTTTAATTTTATAGAGATCGGCAAAGACAGAAAAGGGACCTCTGCCAAATCCAAATCAACAGCAAAAACAGATGCAACAAGTAAGCAGGGTAAGAACAGTTACATTTGTTCAAGTCTGAGGTGTATGTGTATTAGTCCCTCTAGACTTCAATTTAAGTTGCCATCTCAGTTTCTTTTCCTGTTGATGTGACGCAAGGGAGAAGGGCCTTATCTTGGTTCACGGGTTCGGAGTATAATCCTCTGTAGCAGGAAAGTCAAGGCAGCAGGAGCTTGAAGCAGCCGGCCACTTCACCTCCATAGTGAGAGGAAGAGAGCAATGACAAATGCATGCACACTAGTTCTTAGCTGGCTTTTTCTACACTGAGACAGTCCAGGGTCTCCTGGACTCGGGACGGTATGACCCACAGTGGGTCTTCCCACTTCAGTTAACTCAATCCTCTTAAGCCGCAGAGACATTCCCAGAAGACCATGTGCTAGGTGATTTTAGAGTATGTCAAGTTGACAATTAGTGTCTGCTGTCACCTCACCTTACAGGATATCACCTATCCACAAATTCTCTCCCATAACTGGTACTCTTGTGTCTACTATTAATAGAGCGTTAGCTGATGTTACCAGCTTGGAACTGATCCACTCCAACAGCACCCCTATACAATCCTAGTGGGGGAGGAGTGTCAGGACACATGTGGAGAGCTCCTGCTGAAGCAAGCCTCCCTGTGTTCCTCTTTTTTCTTTGAATGTCACCAGCAGTACCAGAAAGGACTCACCCTGTGAACCCATTGAGCTTTAGTGATCTTCTCAGAGACCTTGGCTCCAAATTTATCTCATTGGCAGTTAGAGCCTCAGATATGAACCACAGGGATGTATTGCAGTTCATAACAATGTCTCATCATATAGAGGGTACCACTAAAGACACATGATAGCAAAAGGACTGGGAAAGGACATGACATTGAGGAAAAACTAATCAAAGTGTCTAAATAATGGCTCTGAAATGTAAGCAAGAGTGAAAAAAGTTGCAAATGGACATTATGAAAATGGGCAAGTACAGAAAAAGAGCAGGAAGGTAGTTGAAGAAATAACAATTGTTTCTTTTAAATATATGATGGCTATTAATCTCCACAACCATACTTAATGGACTATAATGAAATAAGCACCATGAAATTCATAGCCAGAACAACTGTATTATAAATGTTGAAAAGCAAATCTTGGGAGACAGAAGAAATAACTCTTCATTAAAAAGAAAGAGCCTGAAATCATCAGAAATTACAAATACCAGAAAACACTGGGCAGTTACATTCAAAACACTAGGAGAAGAAATTCACCCAAGAATCTCACAATGAGCAAAGCTATCTTTTTAAAATGAAGATGGAATATCAACAAAGTAAAATTTTAGACAATGTGTTGATAGACACCCTGCTTTAAGAAAGTTCTTCTGAGTGAGATTTGGGAGTCTCACACAGTAATTAGTATCACCCCAAAAGAGCATAACTAGAAATAATTCTGTAATTACAGAACAGTGTGTATGTTCGTTGCACCTCTTCTCTGTTACTAATTTGACACATTATAAATCTGTCTTTGGGCCTATATGATGATAGAAATATAGCACAAATGTTGTAGTGAAACATATCATTATTTTGCATGAATAATACATGCTAATAAAAAGCTAAAAGGGAAATAGAGTACATTTCCTAGTGCAGCCCAAAGGATGGGTGAGAACGATGGCGTATTTATGTAAAAAAAAAAAATGATATCAGTTGTTAACTCAGAGGCATAGGAACAAATGCAAAGAATCAGGTAATTTACCCGAAAGGGTTGCTGTAACAAGCATTGTAACTCCATACATAGCTACCCCTTCCTTCTTTCATCTTTAGTTCATGGGTGTAGCATGACACAAATAACTATGACATTCTAGCCTCTGTAACATGGAGTGGTGTTTTGTGCAGAACTGTTGAGAGAGGTGTAACACACAGAAAGGAGTCTTGTTTCCACACGTGGACTGGTGCTGCCCACCTTTGCTTCTCAGATAATCCTCTCTGGAAACATGCTCACACACATACTCAGAGGTGTGTGTCTCCTCTGAGTGATTCTCAACCCAGTTTAGTTTGACATTCAAAATTAACCATCACTGTAATAATGTCCATGAAACATGATATCAGCAGAGATAGGAACTCCAAAGGACAAAACGAAACCTGTACATTAATTTTTTTCCTTTACATAGTATTCTGAAATGTGTTTTGTGTCTTTAGATAAGGAACTAAATATTATTAAAGGAACGAAAATACTTGAACAACTAAAAGATCAACATGGTAAGAATAATAATTTTTAAGTCATATATTTATGATTTACATTCTAACCTATAGTAACAATATCTATGTCGTTGCATGAGCAACAGTTTTTGTGGATTCTCTCTTACAAAGAAATTCTAGTGTTTGTTATAAGTAGGCATAAGATAAATAATATGAACATTGAAACTGAGCCAATTAGAAAATAACCTATCCAAACCCATTGCCACATCAATCTTGGAGTGTCTGGAGAAAATCATCCTGATGCTATTCCACTCACTTTCCATTTCTGGCTTAGAGTTAAAACATTGTGTTGAGCTTGAACAAGCAGGAAATCTTTCTGGTGAGTGTGCTCAGAAGAGTTCTGCAACACACAGGACCCCTCACTGCCACTTCCTTTTATCAGATTAAGTTGGTGAGAGTGGATGGTGCAGCCCTGCAGTGGATTTCTTCCTCTGGGCTGTTATCAGTTCCAGATCATTGGTCTTAAATGGTGTTAGACACACTTCTTTTTGATCCTAGAAAGACTTCAACTATGAACAGTTTTTTAGAGTTGTTTCTGATTAGTGTCCTCAGAGACTTGCCATGCCTGCATCCTTGTAAGGACATGAGGAGAAGGTGGGTCTTCAACACCGACCTCCATGCTGAGTCTGAAGTTTGCAGTATAATCTTCCCATCCCAGTATATACATGTGTGCTGGGATGGAGGTTTACTGGCAAGGCATGGTTTCTGTAACTTTAAGTGCGAATGTTGTACTCCCATGTATTATTAAGTATAAATCGAATATATATTGTTAATCAATCAAGTAAGGCCTCTTCACCCGAAAGCTTACAACTGAGGGAAAGCTAGGATTGAAAACTGGCATTATTTGAAATAAGTGTTCAAACTTGTTTTTATGTTTTGCCCTAGAAATACTGGATTTAATGTTTTTCAGTGTTTTTGTTTAGATAGGGTTGCTTTGGGCGACACTTACTAATTAGATCCTTACCACTTTTGAGTGACAACCTCAGACACAGCAACAAAATGCCCCATTTAAGTCCAGTCAATTTAAAATATTTGTCTTTTCTGTTATTTCTTTGACATCTGCAAAAATACCCCACAGAAGTAACTCGCAAAGGGGGGTGGTGGTATTTTAGCTTACAGTTCAAGGAGAACTATTATATCATGACAAGGGAGACATAACACCAAAGGTGAGAGGCCACCGATCACATTGCATGGGCATTCAAGAATCAGAGAGTAAACAGAAAAGCAGGGCTGGGCCGTGCAACCTCAAGAGCCACTCTAAGGGACTCATGTGACCCAGTGAGCCTCCACCTCCTAAAGATTCCACAGTCTTCCAAAAGAGCACCCCCAGCTAGAGAGCAAGTGTTCAAACAGAGGAGCTTGTGGGCACGTTGCACTTTCAAATCACATTTGTTCAGACCATATTTCTGCTCAATTTATATTTATTTGTTAATGGTTAGAGAATAATAAAACCACTCCAAATTAAAAATTAAAAGTTGAAAATTAGGAAGAGGAAACATTTGGAAAGAGACTACTGACTAATATCAAAATGAATATTCTAACTCAGAGTCAAACAGTTTGGATAAGGGCTAAAATGAACAAAGATGCCTTTGTAGGATACAGGGCACAGGCAAAGACAAAAACATGACAAGATACTTTATAAAAACTGGAGTAACAGACAAGTGACCACTCATTAATATATGAAAAAAGTACTACAAATAAAGATCAACACATAGAGCTTGAGGATAATGTGTATATAACGCCATCATATCATTGGGTGACTTTTTAGCATTTGTTTTAGGCATGAGTTTATCTACAAAGAAAGATACTAGTCCAGGTAAGTGCCTGATAAAATCACTCATGGACAATCAAGGTAGAGAAAATATATTAACATGTGAGGTAAGTAGTTGCTTAGAAGAATTTTCATACTGTGCAGTTTTTATTTACTCCAATGAAATATTTTAAAATTTGAGAGAGAGACAAAGATTGTATTACCCTAGGCTGGACAGTCTGTACACCACAGAAACATATTTCTCACAGAGGTGCTACTTCTTGGTTCAGAAACATATCTCTTTCTGTGTCCTCAAGTGCTGGAAGGAGCAAGCAGAGCCTTGGGGCCTCAGGACAATACTAACGGCAATCGTGACTTGATAAGGACCTGTGTCCAATACCATCACAAGATGATTCCGTGTCAACGTGCAGATGGGGACACAGACATTCAGAGCACAGCAAAGATGCATGTTAACAATACAACAGTGTCCTTTCTGCACGGCCACCATCTCATCTCTAGTTTCTCAGATGTTATTATGTGCAGTTATAGGATCTACATGATGATGTTTTATGCAAATATTTTCTAAAAATGTTGCCACAGCTTTTTGTTTTGTTTTCCATTAGTTGTTGAATTTCCTATATCCTCTTTTCCCTTGTCACTCTTTCATGAAATCACATTTAATTTTTTAAAAATTCACTACCCACGTAAATCTTTCCTCCAAAACTCTCTCAACTAAAAGTTTTCCCTTTGTGTTTAGTCTCTAGCACTTATTATTTACTCTTTTACATCTTAGCAATATTTAGAAAAATATATTTAAATGTCATCTATTGAGATTAAATCACTTGGGGTAGACTTCTAAGCCAACTACACCCAAAATTACATTCAACTTAAAGTATCAAGCTATATCAAAGACTCTTCATATAAATAATTACATATGGATGGTTTCATGAAAATAATTTACATAATAAGCATAAATTTGCAGTGTTGGAACATCATCCCACTGTGCATAAGGTTTCTCTTTTCATTGAGTTACACATTTTTCTCAGCTTTCTCCTTTCCTAACAAATGAATGACAGCCTAAGCTATGACTTCTAAAATTTTCAACAGTAATGTATTCTCTCAATGGTCTATCTTGTGGCCTTACAAAGTCTCTTAA
>CABHPQ010170726.1:7763-34861 GCA_902168405.1 Peromyscus aztecus | reverse complement strand
CCCCCCCCCCCATGTTGCTGTTGCTGCTGCATACATCAAGCTAGCTTATTAGCTGCTAGCTGGCCCAAGACCTTCCAGGAACCCTGTTTCCACTTCCCATCTTGCCATCAACACCAGGATTACAGTTGTGTACAACTGCATCTGGTATTACATAGGTCTGTGCAGCCTCTAGTCTTTTTTTTTTTTTTGTGACTGTTACCAGAGTGTCTAGAGTCAAAGTTGAGCCTTGCAGCCCTAACAAACCAGGCTTGGTCACTTTTCTTCAACATACACAATAAAGAGACAAAGAGTTGAGAGGATCAGATTAAGGAAATTTATTTAGTGTAACTATATAAAAAGAGGAACAAATAGAGAAGTCCAGTGATGTACCCTAACTCCCTCTGAAGTCCATCTTCAAAGTACTGACATAAGGTTGGGGTTTTTTTTGTTTGTTTGTTTGTTTGCTTGCTTGCTTGTTTTGAGACAAGGTCTGACAATATAACCCTGACTGATTTAGAACTTGATAAGTATACCAGGCTGGCCTCAAACTCACAGAGTTCTTCTTGCTTCTTCCTCTCCAGTGCTGGAATTGAAGGCATATGCTACCACACCTAGTGGGGATGCTTATTTCAACAGCCAGTGAAAGGGCATGAATGTCTGCAGAATATCTTTGTTCCTGTCAAAGTAATTACAAGACCACTCATCATCAAATGACCAAGCACAGCCACCATAAGAACAAAATAAAACTCGTGAAGACCCCTTAGGGAGCATCTACTTCTTCTCTTCAGTGTAGCAGGAATCTTAAAAGTTCTTATTAATAAAATCAAACCTGAGCCAGGTATTGGGGTGAACTGGAAGATCAGAGAACCAGAACAAGTCACAGCTACCTCACCTCGCCAGATCCTCAGCTGGTCTTGTTTCCTCAGACTGGAGGCCTCTGAGTCCTCATCCAGAATGGGTCTCAGCTGAACTGCTGCTCAAAAGCCTGACTGCTTGCTTAACCAGGCCAAATGCTTAACCAGGCCAAATGCTTCAGTTTCTGGTCCTCACGCCTTATACGTCTTTCTGCTTTCTACTACCACTCCCTGGGATTAAAGGCTCGCTTTCTGGGATTAAAGGCGTGAGTCACCATACTTGACTGTATCCTTGAACAGATGGATTTCTGCCTCTGGAATGTTAGGATTAAAGGCGTGTGCTACCACTGCCTATCCTCATGACTAATATTGTGGCTGTTCTGTCTCTGACCCCAGATAAGTTTATTAGCGTGAACAATGTTTTGGGGAACACAATACCACCATACTTCAGAGTCCAGGAAACTCTAACACAGATGACTCACTTATGGGACCATTGCTATAGTCATCCAGTTTTCAGCCTCCATCAAGCAGTTGCTATAGGCAGAGATTAATACACAAAGAGACACATAAAGCAGTTGCATAAATTTTCAGTAGTCAGCAGGAGTTCTCCACAGGGGCCACCAAAATAAAGTACATATAATATTGCTAATTCTCCATACGGGCCACCTAAACAACACACAAATAATATTGTGCATGCTTACTTGTTACAATAGTGATCTCTTAAAATTAGTCAAATTCAAATGCAAGCAGATGAGTTTACTAAGACTCTTAATTTGTAACCAACATAAAGATGACCACTTAACAAAGCCAGCATCTAAAGGACTATTTAAGCCTCAGGCCTAGGAGATAACCAGTCTCCATTTAGCTGGTACTGTAGGTGTGACCCAAGTGACTTCACATGGTTTTCACACCTCAAACTTGGAGACGATAAACGAACCAAATCCAAAGATCAGTGTGGAAATGAGACTATAGGAAAGCAAATGTGCTGGTAAGTTTTAACTGTTAATTTGACACAGTTAGAACCACTGGAGAAAGAGAATCTTAGCTGGGGGATTGCCTAGGTCGGACTGACCAGTAGGCATGTCTGGTGGGCTTGCCTTGGTTGTTAATTGAGGAGAGAGGACCGTTCAATGTTACTGAGTCTTGAACTATGTGAAAAAGAGGAGAGCTAGCTAAGTAGAAGCAGCGGCATCAGGCAGCCTGAGCGCATTCATTTCTCTCTGCTCTTTTCTTTATGAGAATTTTTTTGAGATTACAATATAATTACATCATTTCCCCCCTTCCCCTCTCTCCCTTCAACCCCTCCTAGGTACCCCTCTTTGCTCTCTCTAAAGTTCGTGGCCTCTTTTTCTTTAATTGTTGTTGTTGTTGTTGTTGTTATTGGTGGTGGTGGTGGTGGTGTGTGTGCATGTGTGTGTGTGTGTGTGTGTGTGTGTGTGTGTGTGTGTGTGCTGTGTGTGTGTGTGTGTGTGTGTGTGTTCCTAAACCTATAAACACAACCTGCTCAGTATGTTACTTGCATGTATGTTTGCAGGGCTGACTGGTTGGTTGGTATTGGATAACCAATAGGTGTGCTCCTCCACGGGGAACACTATTTCTCCCACTCTCCCATTCCTTAGTCACCCGTAGTTCTGTGTCTTGCCTTGAGACCTCACAGATCTCCCTTTTCCATGTTAGTGTGTCTATTGGTGTCATTTTCTTTCAGCTCACACTTAGGCAGTCATGCTGGTGAGATTTGGGGCGTAGCTTCTAAATTTACTAGGAGACAGGATCTTACAGCACACTCTCTGATCCTCTGGCTCTTACAATCCTTCCACACTCCTCTTCTTCAGTGATGCAGAGAGAACCTGCAGCTAGAGTCTGCTTTGGTATGTTAATGGGCCCCCCAGTTAGCCCTTTGTCCTGGGTTTGAGGTCTAACAATTATGGAGCAGGATAGAAACACAGGGGGAAGTGTGGGGACATGAGAAGGAAAAGAAGCCCCTTGGGACCTGATGAGAAGAGCCCTGCAATGCCTGCTGGATGCCAGAGCTTATTCAAGGAGTATGGAACATGCAGTAAGGTCATGGGCACTTTCCCACTCAGGGCTCCAGAGCACGTAGAACCGAGGGTGTGTGATGGATTGACAGCCTTGTCAGTTGAAGAGGCAGTGATGACATGTGATCTTTAAAAACTGAGGCAGAAGAAAGGAATCAGGACACTCTGGGCTGGGTACAGGACCTGAGCGAAGGACCCTTCCTGCTGATCTGTTTGGGGATACCATGCACAGTGCAGAATCACACCACATCCCCGGGAACTGGAGACACCCAAATGAAGCTCCTAAGAAGAGAGAAGCTGGGGGAATAGAAGTGGAACCCCTTGTCTGGAGAGGTTTAGGGTAGAGGTGAGGTGTGAGGGGTGAGAAGAGCAGAGAAGAGCCACAGGTACTGAGTGAACCTAGAGTCCAATGTGGACTTTGGTATGCTAATAGGTATCTCAAATAGTTATTTGTCCCGGGTTTCTTTGGGACCTGACATTAACCACAACAATATAATAAAATACCTGAGATTATGAGCACAGTTAAAAACCAGATCTGATCCATCCAGGTGTGCCCAAATATCAAAACATTATTTTCACCCCAGAAATATACTAAATTGCTTTTCTACTTGCTCTTGGCCAAAAGTATGAGAAAGGATACACAATTGCTTCTCAGTTATAAACTTTTTAAAAAACTAAAAACAAGACTTTTTTCATTTATTTATTTAGTATGTATAAGAATCATTATGGTCAAGTTTCTGTATGAGGTGTGTTAGGTTTGTGTGTGTACGTGTGTGTGTGTGTGTGTGTGTGTGTGTGTGTGTGTGTGTGTGTGTGGCACTTTGGGGTGGGGGTCAAGAACACAAGACACAATAGACCTAATGCAAGAGATTTATTGGGGGGTATACAAAAGGCTGCCTCTGAGCAAGGATGGAAAGGAAGGGGGCAGGCCATGAAGGCACAGACTTTATAAAAGGTGTGAGACTTGTGGCAACAGTGGAAATGTGTCAAATTGGGTGGCTGGTGATGACATGGCCACTGGCTCAGAGTCACTCACTGAAGGTCAGCTAGTGGAGCATCTGGTTCTGGAATGTGGGTGGGTCTAGCTTTATCAACAAGGTGTGCTTAGGAATCATCAAAGAGTCACAGATAAAGCAGGAGGCACTAGGGCACTCTGTTCCCCAGCTGGCAGTTGGTACCTATTTGTCTCAGACATCTGAGGGTTGAAAAGGTATAGGCAATGTAATGATAAAGCATCAGAAAGGGTACCTTCGGTGACCAAGGTGGGTCACTAAGAGATCACACCATGCAACAGATCTATTGCAAGAGGTTTATTGAGGGAGGTAGGGGGAGCAAAATGCCATCTCAGAACAGGATAGAATTGAGAGAGAGAGAGAGAGAGAGAGAGAGAGAGAGAGAGAGAGAGAGAGACTGGGAGACAGAAGGAACAAGAGAGAGAAAGAACAAGAGATAGAAAGAACAAGACAGAAAAACAATCTGGGGGTGGCTGGGGCCTTTAAGGAGGTGAATGTTGCTACACAACTCTACATAGCTCATTGGGATGCACATGCTCGCTCAGGCAGACATAAGTTGTAGCAGCTGAAGAAGCAGCAGCAGCCGCAGCCACCGCAGGTTGGCAGGGGTTCCACATTTACAACAAGCAGTCTACTACATGGTCAGCAAAGGAGGTGCTCTCAAGCCCCAGGATAGTCATTAGGTAAGGCTTTGCATCCTGACCAACAGTTTGGGGAATCTGGGAAGGGGGCTATGCTAGGAGAGCATGAAGACTATAACTCTGGAGTATAAGCCTGTGGGGAAAAGAGGGCAGAAATTTCTCATGATCAGGGACTATAAAAACCACTGTCTTATCACAAACGTATATGTCAACCATTTTTGCTTTTTCTCTACATGGGCATCCTGTTCTGCAGAATCAAATAGTAAAAACTTTTGCTTTCACTGGTCCCTTGGGTTTGTTATTCTAGAGTAAGGATTTTGTTTATCACAGCTTGTGGCAGGGGCAGCCATAGGTCACAACTTGCAAGAGCAGGTTTCCCCTTTCCGCTTTATATAGGCTCTAGGAATCAAATTCAGTTTACCAGGCAAGGTGGCAAGTGCCTTGACCTCGTGGACCCTGAATAACCAGATTCTCAATGGCAACTTTCCGTTTCTTTCAGGTGTGAAACAAAACCATTAAGTACATTTTGCATAGAAACATGTGGAAGAGTCAATAGGGACAGCTATCGTGATGTCTTATGCCCCTTTTTGTGTGTTATTCGTGGCACAGTGAGGGGAACAGGTGAGTCTGATCCACTTTGATTAACTCATCTAGAGCTGAATTGCTTTATTTTGTTTTCTTCCTCCTTAAAGGAATCTTCTAGGGCAAATGTCCCAGAGCAACTGTGACAGCTGATCTTGGTTGTCAAATAACATACACGGGAAGAGAGACTTCATCTGAAGAATTGCCCCCACCAGATTAGCCAATGGGTGCATCTTTGAAGCAGTTTCTTAACTGCTAATGGATGTGGGAGGTGCAGCCTACTGTGGGTGGTACCATGCCTAGGCAGGTGGGCTGTGTAGCAACGGAAATGCAAACCTTGTGAGCAAACCGTGGGAATAAGCCAGGAAGCAGCTTTCCTCCACTGAGCTACCTGTTTGACTTACTGCCCTGATTTCAACTTGCAGGGATCAAGATGAAATAAAGCCTTCCCTCCCCGAGCTGCTTTTGGTCTTGGTGTGTATCACAGCAACAGAATATATATATTTTAAAGAAGAAAACTGTAATACTCATAATAAAAAAATCTTCAAAGGAAACTAATGCAAGCTCTAAGCCCGTTGCTATGCCTGCATTTCAAAGAGAAAACTGGGGCAACCTCAGGCAAATGTCTCAAAGCTGCTGGGGATTGGCATGAGAATAGTCACAGGGTCCCTTCCTCTGAGATTCTGGATTCAGGACTCTCACCTCCTGAAAGACTCTCTGCAATGGCAGCCACTCCTCCACTCTAACAGTTTTCACCTCCAGACAATTCAGCTCTCAGGGTCCCATGCATTTCTGTTCTGAAACACAGGAAAGTTCCCTCAAATCTTGAGGAAGGGGCAGCAGCTGACTTGGCAGTGAGTCCGTGCCCTTTCCTCCTCCCAGTCTTTTTGGAGTGTGGTGCTGCTAACTGGCTTTGTCCTTGTCTCAGGAAGACAGATCAGAGGCCTTCCCCCATAAATCCTTATGCAGTTTGACCTTCCATCCAACACACCCAGAAGAACTGAAGAGCAAGTTAACAGTGGCCTTGCATTCTGGAAAGTCACACACATGTGCATTGCATTTTCCACCAGAGCACTAAATGGGGAAGTCAGGAGTACTGCTGGACAGCACATGAGGCGTTGACATGGGGGGCAAGAACTCTGAGAGGAACGCACATTCTAGCCAGACTTCTCATGGTGGTTGTCATGTAATGTCCAGATATGAAACTTTGACTTGTACTTAACAAGTTATTGTGATTGGGAGAATAACCCTCTCCCCCCCTTTTTTTTTTTCACCAGAAAGAGAAAATTTTGAAAAAATGACCAAATAGTTTATAGTGGACATAAGGAAGAGGATGGAATGTTGACCAGGATATCCGGTGCTAATGTCTTCCTTAGGGCTTCTATTGCTGTGATGAAACACCATGACCAAAATACAAATTGGAGAGGAGAGAGTTTATTTGGCTTATACCACCATATCACTGTTCATCATCAAAGCAAGTCAGGACAGGAACTCAAACAGGGCAGGAACCTGGAGGCAGGAGCTGATGCAGAGGCCGTGGAGGGGTGCTGTTTACTGGCTTCCTCTCATGGTTTGTTCAGCCTGCTTTCTTATAGAACCCAGGAGCAGGAGCCAGGGATGGCACTACCCACCATGTGCTGGGCCCTCCTCCATTGATCCTCCATTGATCACTAAATGAGAAAATGCCTTACAGCTGGATCTTATGGAGACATTTTCTTAATTGGGGTTCCCTCCTCTCAGATAACTCATTTGTGTCAAGCTGACATAAAATTAGCCAAGACCGCTAAAATGGACTTGGTGGTAATTTCCTGTTAAAAGATTACACTTTCCGGGTTCCCATGTGGCTGGAAAGGAGGGCAGTGATAGAAAGTATGGTGACATCATTTTATGCCCCTATAAAGGGTCATAGCCATCATTTTCTTTTTTTTTTTTTTGGTTTTTCGAGACAGGGTTTCTCTGTGTAGTTTTGCGCCTTTCCTGGAGCTCACTTGGTAGCCCAGGCTGGCCTCGAACTCACAGAGATCCGCCTGCCTCTGCCTCCCGAGTGCTGGGATTAAAGGCGTGCGCCACCAACGCCCGGCTACATAGCCATCATTTTCCATAGGCATTCTTAGCCATTCACATGGGTGAAAATATGACCCTTTGCTGTGGATAAACATGGCCCCGCCTATCTAAAGTCAGAGGCCTCTTTCTTTCTGCCTTCCATGTCTTTTAAGCTACCTCAGAAATATAACATAATGGTGTCAAAACCTGGGATGGCATCTGGAGTCCCACCACTTCCTTACTGTCCTTGCCTACTCCTGGGGACCTGACCTCTTAGGAACAAACATGCTACCACCTAAAATACATGTTAAGCATTTCAGGTTGTCTGTCTCATCTGCACACACACACACACACTAGTTATAGATATGTAGGTCACTGGGTTCAGTCTTACAGAGATTCAAATGTCTTTGGGGTATGAATAATTTTGAAAACTTGTTTCATGCTGTTCTACTCTACTGAGAAGGCTGGCTCTGGAGAAGGTATCTGGCAGGCCTGCTCACTCCAGACCCAAGCATGTTAGTCTAAACGTTCCCTCTGAAGTTTCTGTCCTGGGTCAGAAAGGCCACCTGACTCTGTGACAGGGAAAAAGGAAAGAAAAACAGAACATTCCAGGAAAAGACACTATGTGCTGGAGAACAGCTAAAAGACAAACTATTTCAACAGAGATTACAAATGGCAGAGTGTAATCACAGATGGTTTAGCTCTCTGAATGCCTCCTTTCCTTGGTTCTATTGACAATCTTTGAAGGCTTTGTTGAAATGTAAACTTTAACTTTCTCTATTTTAGGATTTGTAAGTTTATTTGGTGTGATTTAGAAGGGATCTATAAAAATAATTTTAAAAAAAAAGGTGGGTTCATCTTTGAGTAGATAACCATGTGGCTTGCTGCCGTTTTGGTTGATGACTTCAACAGGGTGAAAGCAATCATGTGGTTGGCCACCATCTTTACTAAGGTTATAGAGAGAATGCCATGTGGCTTCACTGCCATCTTCGTTAATGGGACCACACGGTATAAACCAACTATGGTGACACCCATAAAACTCCTAGTCCTACTGAGCCCTCTGTTTATCACCTCTTTTTGATTAAACAAAGGAAGCAATACCAGGCCTCCAAGACAGTTTGTTTTATTTTACTTTATTCTCCCTACATTGAGGAGGTAACAGCATGCCTCCAAGATATTTGGAGTAGGAAACTAGGACTGAGGAGCAGCATGTTTGATGATTAAGGTTTATAAATTTGTAAGGTTGTAATTTATTCAGGCTAACAGAAACTGACTTAAAGATGTATGTCTAAGCACTATGTCTTTGTTAACTATTTGCTACAGTTTATCTATTTGGAAAAATTGAGTCATATATAAACTGGTGTTTTATAAAAGTACACTACAAAAGGTTCAGGAAAATGATGTCCCCAGTCTCTCTGTGGACTGTATCTATAGTTTAAAGTTTTGTTTGGATGCTAAAGGATCTTCAATTCAATTTTTTAAGGCTCAAACTTAATAGGGTCAAAATTATAAAGCCTCAATCTTATAAAAGGTTTCAACTTGTTGTAAACTGTTAAAGATAATTAAGACCTGTAAGTTAATGACCAAATTATTAATTATAAAATTCTTTAATGTGATCCAAACTATGTAGTCATGCTAAGTACAAATTCAATTTATTTACAGAGATAAGCTTAGGGAGAGACCAATTTTTATCTCCCATCATACAGTCTTCTTTTATCTCCCATCATATAGACTTCTATATTTGTTGTCAAATTTAAGCCTAAAGCAAGTAACTCAAAACAGGTTTAAAGTAAACTTAAAGTTTGTTTAATGTAAAATAATATTTAAAATCAGGTATATTTAAAAAAACCGATTATGAAAAATTGAATGCTTGAGTAAAATGGGTTAAATTTACAATATACTTGCATGGCAGGATGTGCTCAGGCACAAGTTGTTCGCTTGTATGAAACACAAGTTCTCTTGGATAGAGTACAATCCTACCAGAGTCATGCTGCATGCTAGCCTTATTACAGGACAAGGATGCATAGGGCAGGGGGTGGGGAGTGCTGCTTCCACCTCCGGTTTTGTAGGCCTCCCAGCTCTGGCTGTATAAGATTAACCAGCTCCTGCCCTGTAGGCCAACCGAAAACCTTCTTGTCTACTGGACAAATTATTCAAGTCTCACATGACAAGGGGATGGATTCCCGTGGCCAGTGGAGTATCCAGAGTCTGCATCCATATCCTCAGTGTCTCCAACAACAGAAAGAAAAATAGCAATTGTTCTACCTTCAGTGTCTTCACAATCGACTCATGAGGATGCTGTGAACAGGGGAACCTTGTACCTAAGCCTACTACTCAACTGGTATGAGACCTGTGTGCTAGTTCAATTGGCCATACCTTTCACCCTGGATTTCCATTCTTCTTCTTAGCACAAGCTAATCCCAGGGTCCACATCCTAACCACCCATGGTCCCCAATTAAAGGAGGCTACAAGTGATATTCTGTCATCAAACTCACAAGCTTGGGAAAATAATTCAGAATATCCAAGTAGTATCTTTGATAGTTGGTTTTTTATCTGTAGAGTCAACAAATGATTCTGTTAAGTAGTGTCCCAAGCCCTCGGGTTCTTCAGGAGGAGGTGACTTGGCTGAAGGAGATTCTCTCCAGCCTGGGCCTTGAACACATAACTGTAGGTGAAGTTGTCCTGTGTCCACCCAGCTCCTGCAGCCACTCAGACCTAAGTAAACACACAGAGACTTATATTACTTATAAACTGTGTGGCCGTGGCAGGCTTCTTGCTATCTAGTTCTTATATCTTAAATTAACCCATTTCTATTGATCTATAAGTTGCCATGTGGCTTGTGGCTTACCAGTGTCTTTACATCTTTCTTCTCCTGGCGGCGGCAGCCGGCAGGATCTCCTGACTCAGCCTTCCTGTTCGCAGAATTCTCCTCTCTCCTTGTCCCACCTATACTTCCTGCCTGGCTGCTGGTTAACTTTATTTGTTAACCAATCAGAGCAACATATTCACAGCATACAGAACAATATCCACAGCACATAATATAGTCTCTACCCAGAGAGAGAGACCCGGGCCTAGGGCCTGTCTCTTACCTTGAACCCTACATGGAGTATAAGGTCTTTGGCAATGAAGCAGTTGTTTGTTTTAGCTAATACTTTAAAATAAAGCCTAAGGTCATTACACTGAATGTGCCTGAGTCCAAAAGAGGCATCACTGTTGTTCTAAGAGCTGAGCGATGCTTGTGGATGTTTGTTTTCGTAGAAATTCCAAAAGCTAGTATTTGTTAAAGATCATTTAATTTAGTTATCTTGCCTTACTAATTATGCCTCTAAACAATCAATCTATTTTTAAATAGAATGATGCTAAGAAATAGGTTTGCTGCTATCAGTATGTGGTGGGCTAGAGATTTGTCCATTGAAGGAGGAAACAGACTTTAGCCTTGTCAACTCAGCCCATGTTACATGCAATTTATAATAGATTTGACATGACTGACTACTTCCATCTCTTGGTTGAGTTTATGGAATGAGAATTGTTGTAGAATATTTTAAGATGTGTCACTTTTGTTTATGCATTTGTTTAATTCTGAAGCTGTGTTACTGTGCCTGTCTGAAACACCTGATCAATATTATTATTGATATTTGTTGTTGGTTGTTTTCTACTCTTTTTTGGGGGGCTGCCACCCAGCTCACAAATAAATCACAAATGGAGGCTTATTCTTAATTATGAATGCCTGGCCTTAGCTTGGCTTAGTTTCTAGCCAGCTTTCCTTAACTTAACCCATCTATCTTCTGTCTCTGGGCTTTTCCCTGTTCTCTTATTTCTGTAAATCTTACTCTTACTCTATGACTTGCTGGTTGTGTAGTTGGGAGGCTGGCCCCTGGAGTCCTCCTCCTTCTCTGACTGCTAGATCCTAGATCTCTTTCCAGATTACTTCCTCCATATATTCTCTCTGCCTGCCAGCCCCACCTGTTCTTTCTCCTGTCTTGCTATTGGCTAGTTCCTTATTAGAACATCAGGTATTTCAGACAGGCACAGTAACACAGCTTCACAGAGTTAAACAAATGCAACATAAACAAAAGTATTCTACTACAAGAATGTAGAGTTCTTTGTTTTTGTTTGTTTTAAAGTTTCTGTTAATAGAGTTAATTTAAGAAAAAAAATCTGGTTGTTCTGTATAAGCTTTGTAAGTAAATGAATCATTTACTCTTGACATGACAGTCACTGACTCAGGTATTAACATAGTGTGTTCTAGAGTGTTCTTGAGAAGTGAGCTTGAGGAGAAAGAAAGGCAGTCACTGCCTCTGGGAATATACTTTTTGAATTGAAAACTGAAAATCATTTCTTTTTTAATACAAGTTAAAATTAAATTGTCATAGCCTGACAGTGTAAAATATATTTACTGTATAATCCTGGAATATAGGAATAATAATTTTATGTTAACAAGAATATGTAGTAAGTTGTTTTCAAATCCTAGATATGGTCATTTAAGGTAATAGTCTCAATTTTTAGAATTTCACCATATCAAATTGTTTTTAACAAAAAGAAGTTTGTTTTACTTAAGAGACTCTGTTTTGTTAATTAAATAATTGGAGGGATTATTAATATTTGAAACAAATATATGAAATTCATCATACTTGGAAGCAAGGAGTATTGCTTAGACACTTTCTGTTCAGATTCATTTCATAGGTGCTGACTCTGATTTCTTTTACAAAAGATTCCAGCTGCTAGTTCCTTATTCAGGATTCTGGGGTAAACAAACAGCTCATTACAGTTACCTTATCCTTCTATGGAGCTCTGATACATGGTCCAGCCAGTTGTACAATTGCATTTAACCTTATGTTATATTGACTCCTGTTAATCTGCATATAAATTTTCTTAATGTTCCCCCACAAAGTTGTATAGTTATCAGATCCTGACTTGTGTCCTGGGTTTTTTTTATTTTTTTGCCAACTGTTAAGTTTTTAATATGGACCCTTGGATAGACCCTCTTTGAGGCACTCTAACTTAGCTGTCCTCCTCCTCTGCCTTTGGTCAGGCTTGAAGCAGTTCCAGAGAGATTAGTGCTCCTAAACCCCACAAAGCAGTCTGGGTGACCGCTAAAAGGGGTCAAGGAGCATGGGCCATCCAACTCATGCCTCTTCTTATCACTCTGGTCCTTGTTCTGGGGACTCAGAACAGATGAGTCTGACAGCTTCTTCGCATCAATTAACCACTCTGTCTCACCCGCTTGAATCAGCTTAACATCCTTCAGGGTCAGCTGCAGTCCTTGACGGCTGCATACTCCAAGGTTAGAAAGGACTAGATCTGTCGACTGCTAAGGACGGCGCTCGTGCCCTCCTCCATGCACATGCTGCTTCCAGGCCAACAAACCCTAGCTGGTTTGAGATGGTGCCTAGAAACAGAAACCAGAAAAAATTCAACCACATGCCTCCTCCTGCGTATTTTAAAGACTATTTCTTTCTATGACTGTCCATACCCTTCTTCTTTCTTTAACTTATGTACGTTGTAAAACACACTGGAACCTGTTTAGAGGTTTTCTGTCTGGATCTCTTTTACTGAGTATCTTTTTTGACTGCATGAGCAATTTTTTATACTGATAAGGTACGCCTGGAGTCTCCTTGTAAGCAGCTCTCAGCTGGCTCTGCCAGCTTCTCAGGTCCTGAAAGCCAAGCGTGACACACTCCACAGGTCGGAAGTTTGTCTGACCAGAAACTGCATTCAACTTTCCTAGAGCTCTAGAATGCTAATATTTGCACTGCAGCAGGCATTTTTACTTAGTTTTTTGTTCCTACTTAATGTACTAGCTGCTCAAGGGCTCACTGACCAGCAGAAACTGTCTGGCTGAAACTCTTAAAGGAGCCATATTCCTTTCTTCCTTCCTTCCTTCCTTCCTTCCTTCCTTCCTTCCTTCCTTCCTTCCTTCCTTCCTTCCTTTCTTTCTTTCTTTCTTTCTTTCTTTCTTTCTTTCTTTCTTTCTTTCTTTCTTTTTCTTTCTTTCTTTTTTTTAAACTCGGCTTTCTTAAGCCCTGCGTGGAAATAAGGGTCCATGTTGGAACACCATGTTGTTGGTTGTTTTATTACTCTTTGGGGGGGCCCATCACCCAGCTCCCAAATAAATACACAGACAGAAGCTTATTCTTAATTACAAATGCCAGCCTTAGCTTGGCTTAGTTTCTAGCCAGCTTTCCTTAACTTATCCCATCTTCCTTTTGCCTCTGGGCTTTTCCTGTTCTCTTACTTCTGTAAATCTTACTCTTACTCCATTGCTGGTTGTGTAGTTGGGTGGCTGGTCCTTGGAGTCCTCCTCCTTCTCTGGCTGCTAGATCATTCTCTCCTCCCAGTTTTCTCCTTCTATATATTCTCTCTGCCTGCCAGCCCTACCTATCCTTTCTCCTGCCTTGCTATTAGCCAGTTCTATATTAAACCATTAGGTGTTTTACACAGGCACAGTAACACAGCTTCTCAAAGTTAAACAAATGCAACATAAACAAAAGTAACACACCTTAAATAATATTCTACTACAAACCATTCTTGTGATAGTTTAGCAAAGAACAAGGATGCTTTCTGTCCTTGTCTAAAAACAATCTGCCTGAGGCTAAATTGAACAGTTTTTGGATTAATAGCACTGGTAGAGGAGATTTCAAAGCAATCCAGTATTGACTTTGTTGTGTGGTTATTAGTGGTCATTCTTATGCAGATCTATAATGAAAAGGAGCAAGCTAAGCAAGGAAAAATTTTAAAATGTATAGTTTGAGGAGAAAAGGAGTACCAGGAAATGTAATGGAGCTATGTCCTTTGTTCATGGAGTTAAAAAAGTGTAAAGGTGTAAAGACAATCCTGGTGCTAAGTGGAATAAAGGGAGTGGTGACCTCAGAGCAAGACCCCATGCAGCTAAGCTTCCAACTTGTGAAAAAGAGTTAAAGAAAAGGTTAAATATTAAAGGAAACCATCAACAGAAATCTGATCCAGATGTAATTGAAGAAAAAGGTCATGTTCCAGCACCAGCAAGCAGCAGAACTTAGCAGCTTCAGCCATGTGTTTCTGCTTTAGAGTCAAGGATACAAGAAAGGGGTTATGGAACCTTCCTCCATGACTGAGGAAAGCTGCTGAGGCCAGGCACGTGTCAGGAGTTTTCCTGCAGGAAGATCCAAAGAGGCTATTGCATGATGCTATGAAGGCGAAGCCTGGAGTGCCTTGGAAACCCCAAGATGTTGTAGATGCCAGAGTAGTGTAATACCTGCCAAAGAAAGCTGAAGACCAGGTATGGAATCAGTCCAAGAGACAGACAGACTGTGTTGTGGTCAACAAAGTTGAAAGCAGTTGGAGATCTGAAGAATGCTTTGATATTAGACATGGAGATGCACAATTTGGAGTTTGTCTCTGGTTTTCAGTCTTGCTTTGGTCCAGTGTGGGAGTTCAGCTCTGACATGTCGAAGGGTTCTTGGCAGGAGGAGAGAGAAATGAGGAAGTATTAGATAGAAAGATAGAAGGAGACCATAAGAAAGACAGAGACACAGGATAGCTTTGAGAGGGCCCTGGGTCAATACCCAGTCATCTCAAGATTTATTCCAAAGGGCTTTTATGCAATGCCAAGGGGGGAGGCAAAGACCTCCCCCTTTCAAGATCAAAGCACAATGTACAGCCAAGTGTAGACCCTTCAAAACACCTGGTAACCATGCCTGTGGCCAAATCATCCCATTATGCAGCCCTGCTGGATAAAGTAAGCTCAGATTATCTGACCTTGAGTAAGGTCTTACCAGGAAGACTCTGTGGGCCCCCACAGTCCAGTATTTCCTCACTATGTTCCTTTTCCTCCCTTTTGGAATGGTAATGTTCTATAGTTATATGTTGGAAATATGTGATGAGCTTTTTGATTTTGATTTTATAGTGTTTCCAGTTAAGAAATTGCCACAAATCTCGGGAGAGAATTTGAACTTTTTAAAACAGAGTTGAGACTGTTATAGACCATGGGGATTTTTTTAATTGGACTGAATGCATTTTTGCATTATGATATGGCTATAAGCCTATGTGGCCAGGGAGTGGGATGTGTTGGTTTGAATAACAATGGGATCCATAGGGTTATATATTTGAATGTTTAGTCATCAGGGAGTGGCACTATTTCAGAAGGATTAGGAGGTATGGCCTTGTTAAAAGAAGTGTGTCACTGGGGGTGGGCTTTGGGGTTTCAAATGCTCATACCAGGCCCAGTGTATCTTTTTTTTTCTTGCTTCCTGTGGATCCAGATGTAGAACTCTCAGCTACTTCTCTAGCACCATGTCTGCCTACATGTCACCATAGTCCCCACCATGATGACAATGGACTAAATTACTGAAACTATTGACAAGGCAAAATTAAATGCTTTCTTCCATAAGAGTTGCTATGGTCATGGTATCTCTTCACAGCAATAGAACACTAAGACAGGAATGTAACTATTTATTGAGTTGATCTACAAATAGTAGTATACTAGGTTCATAGAAGTGTTACTGGTGGCTGGGGTCTATATCAAGTGTTCCAGGTTCTTGGCTTCTTGCCCAAAGGATTGAAAAGAAGGAACCACACAGATTTGAAAGGCCAGCAAAATGGCTTTATTTGAAACAACACAGCAGTAGAGATTAGAGAAGGATGCAGTAGCAAGATTGACAGTAGACCACATCAGTGAGTACTCAAAGTACCCAATTATTGTGTGGAGCTTTATGGATTTCAAAAGAAGGAGGATTTGGCTACTAGAGGACACAGGGAAGGTGGTTCTCTGGTTTGACTGATATACTAGACCATATGATCATTTTCTACTATGACTGTCCCTTCCCACAATGCACCTGGCTTTAATCATCTGCATGCCCAGCTGTTGGAAAGATGTAAGATGATAAATAGGAAATTTTCCCTGAAAGTTTGCTGGAGAACACAATGTTGTCTTATTGTGCATACTGCCGAAACCAGTTCAGGCTGTACTGCCATCCCACCCACCCTAGACTGAAATGTATTGGGAATATATTTGAATACAAACCATCCAAGTTTAATGTTCATGTAGGGAGGAGAATTTACCCCACTGTTCAGAGAGGGCTGTGTGCATTTCCCAATGCAGATGCAGGTGAGGGTTCAAGATTGTGAGGTTCATTGTTCAGAAGGGGTGCATGGGTGCATGGGTGCATAGTAGGTGCAGGTACAGGGGCTGCCAAGTTGACTGTAAGAAAGGTGTGTGTGTGTGTGTGTGTGTGTCCGTCCATGTCCCAGGTTGCTAAGCTAGTCCTTGAGCTTGCCTGCCTTGTGAGTATACACAAAGGGTGGAGATAGTGATTGAGAATCTCCACATAAAATCACTAAATAAATGGGTAAACAGATGAAAATGGTGAGGTTAAGTATACCAGGAATGAATCAACAGCAGGATACAATTTATCTTTTACTTGGAAAAACTGTATACTCCAAACTCAGTCATGGAAAATAGCAGACAAACTGAAACTGAAGGAATTTTGCATAAGATGATTATGGAACTTTCTGGAAACACGAAGGCTATAGAATAAAAAGACTAACTTAGGAAATATTTCTTGGTCTGAGGTCCAGTAAGTCATGATAACTGAATAAATGTTATGCTTGATTCCTGATTGCATCCTGGGACAATTGGATAAAGATAAACAGGAGATACTGCTGAGACAAAAGAAAATTGAAAATCAATAAACTTGTAAATCAATGAAAAATGTCTTTGTCCTAAAAGAAAACATTTTAATTTTAGAAGATATTTGGAAGTAAAATATCTTACCTCCAAGTATGCGTACAACATTAAAAAAGCTAAAAGACATTATGTCATTCAAGTTAAGTTTCAAAGCACATTAAAAAATCATGACAAGTCCTGAAAGACACAAAAATCAGCTAAGTGAATAGAAACTCATGACATATCTGAGGTTCTTCAGACAATGGCTTTCAGAGGCAGGATCATGTTGCTTATGAAGAACACATTGCAGATGAAGCAGTCTCGAGAACTGAACACAGGTAGAAGAAAGGTTGTCAATCTCAGGCCCCAAATCATCAACAGCTGTCTTTAGCCTTATCCTGAAGGGGGCACTGGTGGGTAAGCTCTTGTCCCAGATCTTGGGAAAGGGAATTAATTGGCTTTGTCTCCCTTCACCTGACTTTCTTTGATTAGCCTTTCCAAAGGTGGATGTAAGCAGGCTGCTCCCCCCTTCATGCTGACCAGGTATCATAGCGAGACTCCATTTGCATAGAGCTTGAGTTCCCATAATACCTTCACATAGATTAAAATGGGTCAAGTGTCTGGAGGACCTGATTCTCTGTGTCCTTGGAAAGGAAACTGTGTAGCTCATGCTTCCTCATTAAAGGTAATACTCAATGGATTTCTATACTGTCTAGGTCAGAACGAAGCCCCTAGAGAAGACTACATTATATCTAAAAAAAAAAAAAAAAAAAACCTGAGAATATTGCTATTAATTGCTAAAGATGGAATTAAATTTGTAAATCAGCTAGTTGAGAATTATTTTATCCTAGATGTGTAGGCTAAGCTAGTTTAATTACAATGATCTTTCAAATACAGAAGAAGCCAGTAGCGCTGGTGACATGTGTGTTCCCCAAAATATTGTGTACCCTAATAAACTTATCTGGGGTCAGAGAACAAAACAGCCACTAGATATAGAGGTCAGAAAATGGTGGCACACATGCCTTTAATCCTATCACTTGGGAGGCAGAGAGATCCATCCGGATCTCTGTGAGTTTAAAGCCACACTGGAAACAGCCAGGCATGGTGATTCATGCCTTTAATCCCAAGAAGTGAGCCTTTAATCCCAGGAAGTGAGGGCAGAAAGCAGAAAGGTATATAAGGCATGAAAACCGGGAACTAGGCTGGTTAAGTTTCATGCTTTCGAGAAGCAGTTCAGCTGAGATTCATTCTGGATGAGGACTGAGAGGCTTCCAGTCTGAGGAAACAGGATCAGCTGAGGAATTGGCGAGGTGAGGAAGCTGTGGCTTGTTCTGCTTCTCTGATCTTCCAGTATTCATCCCAATACCTTGCTCAGGTTTGATCTTATTAATAAGAACTTTTTAAGATTCCTGCTACAGACATGCTATAATGAAACAAAGACTTGCATAGCCTTTGGAAGCTGTGCTGGCAGAAATGGATCATGAGCCAAAGAATTCCCACAAAGATGATGAAGCTTGAAGGGGAACACCCCATGGTTCTATCCCTTAATGAGTAGAGTTAAGAGGTCCTTGAATAACCATACAGAGAAGGAGGGTGCTAAGAAGCAACTGCATACAAAAATCAATCACGTCTGCCTGGGTGATGTGTCCCAAACATACAAAAGGAATTTGAGTAACAGAATGATTCCAAATGATGGCCATTGCCAGTTTCCAAGCTGTTCCTTGCTGATGGATATGCCATTGGAAAGTCAGGTGAATACTAAACTTCATGGTGCAGCCTGAGCTTAGCGAAACAGAGGTAAGATCTTTTAAATGGAAGGCTCCAGCTAGGTACATCTGTTGCATGAGATATAGGAGCTGGATCACCCCATACTTTTCAAGTCCCTGGACATTAAGAGAGACATAGGTGTCCCAAATTCTACCCAGTTCCTGTCTAAAGCTGGGTGGATGAGCTAGCTAGGGTAGACCATGTTCCTGACTCAGTTTATATTCTGTCCTCTATCGCCTTCCATGGACATCTCGTTCCTGCTGCATTCTCCTGTGCTCCTGACTCTATCAACTTCTTGTGATGCTTGCTGTTGGAAACTGTAGCATCTTCAGACTTTTACAGCACATCAGAAATGAGTGAATTGGAGGAAGTCTCTGCCAAGGAGGGTTTCTCACTTTAGGGTATATAGATACAAAAAGGTTAAAGATTTTAGGGTGGTAGAGCTTAAGTCAACAAATCCATGAGCCCTTTGGTCAATTTCTCAGTCATCTTGCCTATATATTAAAGTTAGGAATTAGGAGCATAAAATAATAAAAATAAGGGATAAGAGTCAATGTCACTAAGATAAACAATATCTAAAACCTCCTTTCCTCTCAATGATCCCTCTAAAATAACTCAATCTTTTCTCTCTTTTTTTGCTGGACAAGTTGGTTTCTGGAATTCACAGCCATCTCTGAAAATCTATGATCTTTGCCCTACCCACTTCGTCTCCCTGCCATAGATATTTAAGGGTCCTGTGGAGATACGCAAATTCCATGCAATCTCTTCCCACTGTGTAGAGACCCACAGAGGCTTCCTAGTGAGAACTTACTCAGAGTCCAGGAATCTGAGCTTGCTTTACCCAGCAGGGCTGAATATGGGGATGTTTTGACCACATGTGTGGTTACCAGGTATTTGGAAGGGTCTACACTTGACTGTGTGGTGTGCTTTGATCTAGCAAAGGGGAGGTCTTTTGCCCCATCCCTTGACATTGTTATAAAACACCCTTTTGAAGAGGCAGAAGGGGCCATTGGGTTTTGACCCAGGTCCTCCCAAAGCTATCCTGTGTTTCTGTCTTTCCTCTTGTTGTCTTGGTCTCTTTCTATCTATCATTTCTTATCCCTCTCTCCTCCTCATAGGAAGCCTGGAAAAAGTGGGAGCTGGTCTCCCACACTACTGAACATCAGAAACCTCCCCTCCAAGCACAATTCCCTATTGCAGTAGAGCAGCCCTATCCACACACACAGCCTTCCTACCACTGCTCCCCACAAAGGACCACTACATTTCTCCAGCTCGACCAGCACAGGGCCTCTTCTCCACAAGCTGGCAGCTGTTTTCTCAGAACATGCCGGAACAGGTAGACTGGACAATTCTGCCAGTTTTAGGATTTCCAGATTTTCAGGTACTGACTGACCAGAGATCACAGCTTGATCCTCCCAGGGGACAGTCACTTATGCTGTGCTGACCCTCTGGTCATGCCCTCCTTTTGTTTCAGGATATCTGATGACAGGGAAAGTGTACATGACAAGATGCCATTTGGTACATGGGTAGTGCCAGCTTACCAGCATCTTAAGTCAGCATATAGAGAGAGATGGAATGTGGAGGAGTCTATTAAGTGTTTTTTCATTTCTTTTCTTCCCTTCTCGCCTCCTTTCTGTTTTGTTCCAGGGTGATCTACAGTAATGTAAGTAACATATCAGGAATGAAGGCTCTGCCTGGAATTGGTACCCTCAACCTAATACTACCTACCCACACTCCCAAATTCAGCCTTTCATTGAGCAAGTCCTCTCGTGTAAAACTTCTAAAATAAGATGGAGCTGCTTCAAAGGATAGAGATTCTGTGTGGACTTGACTGTGCTTCATGGGCAACAAAGAGGCTGCATGATCCCTGTGCCTGTTGTCCCTGACCTCATCCTCCTTCCTGCAACCTGAAACCTTAGAGGCAGAGGACAATTGTGAAGAGTGAGCCCTGTGGGGAGGTGGCCCTCTTGGCACAGAGAGGGCTCCTGTGATGATAGTCTGGATCTTACCACTCTCTCTTATTTAAAATGTGAAGAATGTGGAGGTGGTCATAGAACTAGCCTTTAATTGTTCGTTGACAAATCCCCTAGTGACTGTCGTGCATTAAAATCTAGGCATTAACCACAGAATCTTATCTCTTCAAAGAACCAAAAGTGAACACTGGAATTCTATCTACTGAACTATTTTCAACAGTAATAATATTTTCAACAGCATTAATACAGTGATAATTGAGAAAATTTTGAATCCCAGCAAAGTTCTCTTAAATTTTAAAGGAAGACAAGAAATTAAAGAATCCCTTATCTTCAGAAGAACCATGCTGGCTTTCAAATTAAAGACCTTTCGAATAGCTGAGGATGTAAGTCAATAGCGTACTTGCCTGGCAATCACAAAGCCCTCGTTTCGATCCCCAACATAGCATAGATAAAGTGTGGTGGCACATGCCTGTAATCCTAGCTCTTGGGAGGTAGAAACAGGAGGATCAGTATTTCAAGGTCATCCTTGGTATCATGGGCTAAATGAGACCTTGTCATTTAAAAAAGAAAGTTCTTCCTAAAATGACAAATATTACAGATGCCAAAATTATATGAAGCAAAAGAAGTTATGTAAAACATCTTCACAGGGGAAAAATACTAGGATGTTCATTAAATGGCATAATTTGTAGAATGTCAACAATAGATGCTTTGTGAAGGATCAGAAACGTTAATTTTTTTCAGCTTTTAGAGAGTATTGCATTTCCTTTCTAAATTATGAAATCAGTATATGTTTTAATATTCTAAAATAACAGAGAACACTTAGTCATACCTTTTTGAAAATCTAAAATATAATCACTCCTATTTGGATGTGAGTCTAAGGTTTTGAAGAGCTAAGGATGTAACTCAATAGAGTGCTTGCCTGGCATACAGGAAGAAGGTCTTAAGCACTCAGAAGATCCAAAGGAGAGCTTAGAAAGGATGAATGAAGTCAACAGGTGTCACTGAAATTGATGTGTTCTTAGCACAGTGTTCATTGGTAAGAGGACACAGTGACTTAAAAATCTAGGATTTTGACATCTAGCGAATCCATGCCCAGTCTTCTCTACTTTGCAGCACACATTTCTAAGGTCCTAAGCAAAAAGCACACAAGCTTTAGCTTTTCTATCCTTGGGGATACTGAACCTAGAAGAGTCTTGGCAAAGCAGATGTTTGTCTAGGTATGTTGGCATGGAAACTACAATGCTGAACCATGTATGTTCCTATGGGCTGATGCTACTGCTCACCACACAGAGGTGGCTAGAACAGTTTATGTGTCATTGAGAGAGGGGGCCCTGGGTTTCCACCTTCTAAGAATGAAGAAGCAATTTCCCCACTAAGATAAAGACTACATTTCTCTCATTGACCATGTACATACATTTATTTACCTACTGCAGACATTGGTGACACCATGTGCTGATGAATGTAATAGAGAAGTGAAGGAGAAGAGAGTTTGCAGCCCGCACAAAAAATTATACCTTTGTTTTCTTCCTTAACTTAAAAATGAAAATGGACTTTCTACAAATATAGAAAATGACAGGATATGAATAGGAAATTATAAGAGTTTGTCTAAGGAAATTAGCTCTTTCAAAGAAAACAACAACAACAACAACAAAATTCCCTCTAAGAACTCTTCTCTTGTTGATCACGTTCTCATCACTCTTATCACTGGCAGTAGGGTTTTGTTTACCAATTTCTCTTCCTTGGAAACTAATGCTCAAGTCTGAATCCTTGTCATGTGTTCCCGTGGAGGGACTGATTGTTCTTTCCCAGAGTGGAAGAACAGCCATATCTACCATCAGCCAACTGGGCAGATTGCTTGAAACTATTGATTTTATAGATCAGGCTGATGAAATGATAGAAGGTCTTTGCACCTACTTCCTTACACTTTTCACCATTATATAATAATTTGAGAAAGTGTTTTAGATAATTACACTGATATTACTAACTTTCAATAGTTTAATGTTTGTATTAAAAATAATATTGAGGATACACAGAGAAACCCTGTTTTGAAAAAACAAAATAATTATAGTAGTAATAATAATATTGAGGGATGGATAAATAGGTCAGTGGGTAAGAGCTTGCTGCTCCTGTAGAGGACCCAAGTTTGGTTTCTATCACCTACATTAGATGGTTCACAATGGCCAAAACTATGGCCTTAGGACATCCAATGTACTGGACTTCATTGGTACCTGTATGCATGTATGCATATTCACACAAATTTACACAAATAAAAATAAAACAAATCTTTAAAGAGTAACATTGGTGATGAGTTGATAAAGTTAGTTTCCTCATGGGTACAAGATATCAGTTCTGGAACTATATGCCCTCTATAGAATGCACATAAATAAAAATCAGATAAGTTTGGGATAAATGATGTAAATTAGGAGCTATGGTTTTCAAAGTTAGAGAAATAAGGAGTGTGGTAGTTTGTAAGTGGCCCCCATAATCTCATATGGAGTGGCGCTATTAGGAGGTGTAGCTTTGTTGGAGTGGGTATGGCCTTGTTAGAGGAAGTGTGTCACTGTGGGGGTGCGCTTTGAGGTTTCCTATGCTCAGGATATTGCCCAGTGTCACACTTGACTTCCTGTTGTATGCAAGATGTAGGACTCTCAAGTACTTCTCCAGCACCATGTCTGCCTGCACACTATCATGCTGCCTGCCTTGATGATAATGGACTGAACCTCTGCAACTGTGAAAGAGCCACCCCAATTAAAATTTTTCCTTATAAGAATTGCCATGGTTGTGGTGTCTCTTCACATCAATAGAAGCCCTAACTAAGACAAGGAGCAAACAAGGGAGAAAAATTGAATGATGTAGTGGCTCTAGATTAGACAGAGATGTTAATATAAAGTCATGGTTATACAGGAAACACATACATAGAAAGACGCTGATAAACCCCTATGTGTTGTGGGTGACATACTCCCTAGCTCTACTGGTGAAAAGGCCAGTGAAAGCATTGGGTACAAGTGCTTCATTAGTATGCACAAGGCCCTCTCTTCAATCCCCAGCAGAGAGAGGGAGGAGGAGAGGGAGAAGGTACAGAAGGAAGAAATGTACATCTAGAACTCATATATTGAGTTCTGATTTTTTTTAAAGACAGTATCTTTCACTGAACTTGAAGCTCAATGACCTGACTTGGACAAGGAGCTTCAAGGATCCACCCCAACCCCAGTGCTGGGGTTACCAACAGGCATCTCCGTGTCTGGCTTTTTGTATGGATGATGATTGAACTGATGGTTGGACTCAGTTCATCATAATAATAGGGCAAGAACTTTATTGACTGAGCCATTTCCCCAGCCCCCTGGATTGTGTCTTAAAGGATATATCTATGGAAGCATGAATCATGCATACAAAAAATATTTAAGAGACAAATTTTTATGAAAACAAATTCCCAATAATATATGTATATATTTACTTCCCTAGAAAATAGAGCTTAACTTTCTTTTTCTTGAGTGTTGGATAGATTTAGTACTAATTTACTTCCAAAGGATGAAGGATGGAGTGGGGGAAATCATGGCTCTACAATGGAAATATCTGGCAGATTCAATCTTAACCATGTAGTCCATGTTAATACCCCAATGACAAGTCATGTTGACATGATAGAGTCACGTGGGGTCAACTCACCCATGTAACTCATTACAAAAGCCCACAACTCCAGTCTATTGATTAAGCAAAACCAAAACCAAGTGCTGACATATACCTATGCACACTTCACAAAACTAAATTAGATCCAGAAGGAAGGAAAGCCCGAATTGTTCTTACCTCTGAAACATGGCACCAAACCCAGTGTGGCATCTGGATGAGGTACTGACCCAGAACAGCACAATGAGCATGGCAGAAACTCATGTCAGTTCTGAGGTTTTGTTGATAGTATTATACCAGTGCTAATTCTGTTTCCACATTGTTATAGAGGAAGTTACCATTAGGAACAGTTGGGTAAAACATATATGGAAATTACCAGCAATGTTTGTGTAACTTTTCTTTAAATCTAAAATAACAGGAATCAAAAATTATTTTTCCTTAAAGAAGAAACAATATAAAATGAAACCAATGGGAAACATGATGCCCATGGTAAAGGGTTCTCCTTTCTTCCGGACCCATCAACCTCTACACAACCCATCTGGTGGTGTAACAGTGCACAGTAGGACTGTCTAGGCAGATAATAGCCGTGAATAATAGCCCAGTCTGGGTACAGAGCAGAAAGTGGAGGAGGGAGACAGAGCAGAGACTAATGGGAATCATGCCATTTGGAAGCCCTGCAGACAGGAAAAGACCTTTCTGAGTCCCTGTCCTCACTGACATAACATTAACATTTCTGACCAAATGTGGATACTCATGTTGTACCCTCTTTATCATGAGAGACACGCAGGTTGACTAGAAGGGAGTCTGTGTTCAAGGACTTGGGTTAACATTCAACCCTTCTCTGCTCACAGCTGTCATGCCTCAGGAAGGTTTATCCACTGAATCTTTGCCCCAGAGTCCTCAATTGTGTCTCGTGGATGACTCACACCTTCACCACAGGGCTACAACCAAGATGAAATATTTCACACAGGAAAGAAGCCTGAGTTCTTGAGACGGAGGACTCGGTTGGTGGGTTCTGTTTTCTGCTGTATTTATTATCATTACTCAGTGGTAGTGTTTATTATGACTAACAATAATTAACATTGTTTTAGTAAATGAGGTCCTACCTCTGCTAAAGTGCACAAAACCTATTAAAATATGGATTTATCTCCCTGTTTACAAGTATCTTTTCATTCCTAATTATAATATTCATTTCAATTATACTATTAATGAAGTCATATCAATGACGCATAAACAGTGTCTAAATTGCATATAGATTAAGACACAGCAACAGGAGCCAGAGTGGAATTAATGCCACCAGAGGGGTATTAATCATGTTTATATTATGTTATGCAAACGAACAAGATACTGAAGGCATCTCCCATGTCCCCAAGGAGAATCTCATATTGTCTGACAGAATTTACCAAAGAAATACCAATATTATTAGGGTTGCTTCATCAGCCTTGAAAGGTGTTGGAATATGAACAGAGTCTATGGAATGTGACAAAGAACTCACAATCACTGCTTCATGTATGTGCCCCATCCCATTGTCAGTGTTCCCCACCCTCTGCCATGCAAGAAAATATTTGGGGGCTCTCTACCTGAGCAGATGTAGAAGATGTCTGTGGAGGCCAGAAGACGACATTGGATCCCCTGGAGCTGTAGTTACAGGTGGTTGTGAGTTGCCCAATATGGTTGCTGGAAATTGAACTCAGGTCCTCTGGAAGGGCAATACATACTCTAGAGAGCTGAGCTATCTCTCCATCCCCAATAGTTATCTATTTTATAAATAATCATCAAAATCCTGATTATTTTATTATTCACCATCATGGTATTTCCTTTAATTCTTTAAAATAATTTCTATGACTTCTTTGAATGTATTTATAATAAATGCTAGGAAGCTCACTCTTACTAACCCTATGTCTCACCCCCATGCATACATACACTCCCAAAGAATTCCTTGTGATTTTTTCCTCCTGCATGAATTTTACTTTTTTATTTTTTGTCAGGTATTTATCAAGAGTTTTCCAGTTTCACCATGCTGTGGTAGTGACTGTGCCTTCTGCTCTCCCCTCCTCCACGAGTGCCTTTGTTTAGTTAATTTCTTCTCTGCGTGTTCAGTGCTTTTGCAGGGACTGCATCCCCAGCATGCTGCTGTTCTATTCTCTAGTTGATTGATCTAGCAAGCATTGCAAGCTTAGGTGAGATACAGTTTTCCCATTGTCTCCAAAATTGCTCCCGGGCAAAGATTTCTCTTTGCTCTGTGGGAAATCAGCCTGCCCAACAAAGCAGAACAGCATCCAGTGCCCAACCACTGACTCAGAACAGGCAGGCAGATGTTCATGCCAGGGAGCTGGTGCAGAATAGGAGCAGCCCTCCAAAGCTACAGAATTCATGGTTCTACTAAGATCCATTAGCTTGATTCAGTGCTTCTCAGTCGTATGTGCAGAGTCAATTCCTGAAGATTTTTTAAAAGATCGTACTTTTAAGGTTTTATTTATCTTTAAGACTTATTTATTTTATCTTATGTGTATGAGTGTTTCCCTGAATACATATTTATGCTCCATATGTGTACCTAGTACCTGAAGAGGCCAGAAGAGGCCATCAGAACCCCTGGAACTGGAGTTACAGAGGATCATGTTCTATACCGTGTGAGTGCTGGGAATTGAAACCAGGTCCTCTGAAGAGCAGCCAGGACTCTTAACTGCCGAGCCATCTCGTCAGCCCTATTTTAAATCATTAAACAAAATTTCCAAACCTGGGAGAGTGAGGTGGCTCAGAGGGTAGAAGCATTTTTGTACAAGTCCGAGGACTTGAGTTTAATCCCCAAGTCCTGCCAGGTGGCTGAAGAGAACTGACTCTGGAGAGTTACCTTCTACCCTCCTCATGCATGCTGTGGAGTACACATGTACCTGCACACACACACACACACACACACACACACACACACACACACACACACACACA
>CABHPQ010170725.1:18147-42459 GCA_902168405.1 Peromyscus aztecus | reverse complement strand
TTATTTTTTGTGGGTTTTTTTTTTTTTTTTTGGAGACAGGGTTTCTCTGTGTGGCTTTGGAGCCTGTCCTGGAACTTACTCTGTAGACCAGGCTGGCCTCAAACTCACAGCCTGCCTCTGCCTCCCAAGTGCTAGGATTAAAGGCGTGTGCACCATTACCCGGCACAAATACTATCTTAACCAAGCTGATGTATTAGTTGCTTTTCTATCGCTGTGATGAAACACCACGACCAAGCTTACAGAAGGAAGGGGCTACGTGGCTTATGGATTCAGAGGGATGAAAGCCCACCGCTGTCCAGGTGGGGAAGCCCAGCGATAGGCACGGTGACTGGAGTTGGTAGCTGAGAGCGGAGGGCTCACATCTCAAACCACAAACCGGAAGCAGAGCAAGTGAACGCAAAATGGCAAGAATCGTTAAACTCTCAAAGCCTGGCCCCAGTCATGTACTTCCTCCAACAAAGCCACCGTCTTCTAACCTCGCCAAGCAGTGCCATTACCTGGAGACTGAGTATGCAAACACCTGAGCACCATGGGGGTCGTTCTCCTTCAAACCACCAGATGAGTGAAGAAGACAAGATACACATGGAACATTTGAAAATCAACTGTGGGCAAGCCTGGTGGTGATGGCGCATGCCTTTAATCCCAGCACTTGGGAGACAGATGAAGGTGGGTTGCTGTGGGATGTTCTGTATGGCAAATGTGTTGCTAATAAAACACTGATTGGCCTGTGGCTAGGCAGGACTAACAGAGAGAATAAAAAGAACAGGAAGGCAGAGGGAGTCTCTGCCAGCCGCCACCAGGACAAGCAGCTTGTAAAGATGCCAGTAAGCCACGAGCCATGTGGCAAGGTATAGATTTATAGAAATGGATTGATATAAGCTATAAGGACAGTTAGCAAGAAGCCTGCCACGGCCATACAGTTTGTAAGCAATATAAGTCTCTGTGTTTACTTGGTTGGGTCTGAGTGGCTGTGGGACTGGCAGGTGAAAGAGATTTATCCTGACCGTGGGCCAGGCAGGAAAACTCTAGCTACAGTGGGTCTCTGAGTTTGAGGCCAGCCTGGTCTACAAAGTGCGTTCCAGGACAGCCAGGGCTGCACAAAGAAAGGCTGTCTTGAAAAACAAAAACAAAAACTGGGCCAGCAAGATGGCTCAGTGGTGAAGAGGTTTGCTGTAAAGTCTGACACTGAGTTTGATTCCCAGGACCCGCTTGGTGAAAGAACTGACTTCCAAAGTCTGTCCTTTGACCTCCACATGCACACTGTGGCTATTTAATAGTTCAGGGCCAGCCTGAGTTACACGAGACTTTGTGGAGAGGACCTGAAAATGTGAGGGGTGCGTGTTGTGGGTACATGGTGGAGTGGGAAGTTAGGGGGTCTAAACGATCAAGATACACCATATACATGCAATAAACTGTCAAAAAACATTTTAAAAACTTCATTTAAAAATTGGAAATGGGTAAAATATTTGAACAGATACTTTGCTAAAGAAAGCATACCGTACTGACAGGAAATGAACACATAAAATATGTGTAATGTCATTATAATAGAGAAATACAGATTAACCCCCAAGGAGGTGTTGTTAAAAAATCGTGTCATTAGAGTGACTGAGTTTTAAAAGACTGAACCTATCAAGCTTGGAGAGGAGCAACGAGGCCTACAATACACAGCTGGTGGGCATGCCGAGTGGCCCTACCTCTTAGGAAAGAGAGTCCCTTTCTAAACATATACCAGTCACGTGACATAGCCCTTCCTCTGCCTGGGAGAAGTGGAAGCTGTGTTCATTCAGTCTGCATACCAGTGTTTATAGAAACTTTGCTTCTGGTATCCATATCTGTTTGTTGAAAGGTGAAGAGGTAAGTTGTGGTATATCCATACAATGAAATACGACTCTGCAGCAGAAGGGAGTGAGCTCTTAATACGCAGTGACTTAGATGAACTTCAAACAAACCAAACAAACAAAAGAAAACAAAATAAAGTCTCTCTCTCTCTCTCTCTCTCTCTCTCTCTCTCTCTCTCTCTCTCTCACACACACACACACACACACACACACACACACACACACACACACATACACGCACACGAAGCAGAGGTTTATTTCTGCTCACAACTCCAGAGGGATAGAGTCATCATGAAGGGGAAGGCACCGTGACAGTGAGGGACAGCGTGGTGGAGAGCTGGAACTGGGCTGATCACATTTTCATCACCCACAGGAAGCGGAGAGTTGAATGAATACATTTTAAGAAATTCTGGAAAATGCAACCCACGTATAAAAGGTTAGAAGGATGATTGGCAGGACCTAGAGAGGAGGAGGAGGCCGAGAAGTACAGGGAGCATGTGGTACCTTGCTTGAGCTGTTAAAATCATCAGGACTTTATTAACTTTATGTGACATCCATGAATTGTTAGACATACAAAGCTTAGGGCTAGCAGTGTGGTTCAGTGGCTAATGCATTTGCCACTAAGCCAATGACCTGGGTTCAATCCCCACGACCCACACGGTTGGAGAGGAACTGACTCTTACAAGTGACCTTCAAATCTCCACACACTTGCTGGGGCATGCATCCCCCACCCCCAATAACATTTAATTAAAAATTAGAAAGAGAGATGCTCAGCAGTTAAGAGCATTTTCTGCTCTCAGAGGACCCAGGTTCAGTTCCCACTACCTGCATGGTGACTCACAAGCGTCTGTAACTCTAGTTCCAACTAGAGTTCTAGGGAACCCAATGCCTCCTTCTGGCTTCTTTGGGCACCAGACACACATATGTGGTACACAGATCTACATGCTGGTAAACACTTTTATACATAAAAATTAATTAATTAAAATATTAAAAAAAAGAAATGTAAAACTTGAATATGATATAAAACAGTGTCTCCTAAGGAGGTGTCACCTGGGGCCTTGACCCAGTCATCTCGGGACTTAATCAGAAGTTTCAAAGTTCCCACAGTTGGGGAACCCACTCCCACAGCTTCACAGACAAGTTCTGCCAAGCACTGCAGCTCCGGATGGTTCCAACACTACACAGCACGTTTAGCATGTTTAAGAGGCGAGAATAGAAGAGGAGACCCGTCGGCACGCTGTTTATTTTCTGTTTTAATTTTATGTGCATGAATGTTTTACCTGAACGTATATATGTGCACCACACATGTTCAGTGCCCTCCCAGGCCAGAAGAGGATGTCAGAACCCCCTGGAGCTGGAGTTACAGGTGTTGTGAGCCACCGTGTGGATGCTAAGACCAGACAGAGGGGCTACTGCAAGGGCACCAAGTGCTCCTAACTGTTGGGCCATTTCTCCAGCTCCCCTCCCCCAGCTCTCTCTTTTTAAAGAGTGGAAGGGTATAATGGAATGAACACAGTCTCATTTGTACGCCTCGGTACCAACAGTGAGAAACTCAGAGAGCACAGACAGCCCTGGCACACGACAGCTGCCTCTTCCACAGACTAAACGGCAGTGCCTCCCGTACCAGGCCGTGTGACCGTCCAACAGAACAAGAACGCAAACGTCCGAAGAGCAGAGGGACCAGGTCTGCAGAGGTCAGCTCCTGTTGCTCTCATAGGCCCTGGGTTCAAGCCCCCACAGGAACTGCCTGGCCAGACTCAGGCTCCTGGGTCCCAGGAATTCCAGGAGCCTAGGGAGAAGCCTCACTTAGACATCACCACGTAAGGCCGAGAACAAATGAGCCAGTGTCGGCAGAATGGGTCACAGGTAGTGAGCCCTGCTGTGGGGTGTTCTGTACGGCAAAGGTGTTGCTAATAAAACACTGATTGGCAGTGGCTAGGCAGGAAGTGTAGGCGGGACTAACAGAGAGAATAAAAAGAACAGGAAGGCAGAGGGAGGCTCAGCCAGCCGCCACCAGGACAAGCAGCATGTAAAGATGCCGGTAAGCCACGAGCCATGTGGCAAGGTATAGATTTATAGAAATGGATTAATTTAAGCTATAAGGACAGTTAGCAAGAAGCCTGCCACGGCCATACAGTTTGTAAGCAATATAAGCCTCTGTGTTTACTTGGTTGGGTCTGAGCGGCTGTGGGACTGGCAGGTGAAAGAGATTTATCCTGACCGTGGGCCAGGCAGGAAAACTCTAGCCACAGAGTCCCTTGAAGCTCTTTCCTGGGCCCTTGACAGCTGCTGAGGGTCGAGGCTTTCTAGGCATATGTGCGGTAGGTCTACAGCGGTGGCTGTAGAAGCGTGCTCAGGGAAGGAAGCTGGGTCCACCACCACAGCTGGGTGTAGCGAAGAGAACGATACACCAAGGGGCTGGTCACCGCGGGTGGGACGCACCACCCAGGTGGAAGAGCAAAGGCTGGGAGTCCAGGGCGTCAGTAGTCCTGCTCTCTTACGGGTCACACGCTCCTTTCTGTGCTGGCCTCTGAGCTCAGCAGAGACATCCTTTCTGGGTTTTTTGCTCTACCAACCTGGTACCTCCTCCCATTCCCTGCTGGGGTGGTAGTTTCCTGGCCTGGGAAGCTTAGAGACCCTTTCTGTCTACAGGAGGAAATCTCTACAAGGTGTTTACTGCCGAGACCGGGGGGAGCCAGAGTGGCCCTGAGCCAGGCCTGAGTGCTGACGGGGGATTTGGGAAGGAAGAGGGAAAAGGGCCTGGATGTTTGAACAGCTGGGGTGGATCGGCCATCCCCGTCTCCCTTCCCAGCTTCAAGGTCTAGATGCCCACCCTGCCCTGTCCTACGCAGGAGCCCTGGTTGCCTGGGAGTCCATATTGGGGATTTGTTAGACTATGGATGAAAAGTGCTTTGTGTGTTTTCTCCTGAGTTCACTTATGGGTCAGGGTCTCACATGCATGCTGGCAGAATAGAGGTATAGGCAGAATTGCAGTGCAGGCAGACCTGTGGTGTGGAGTACCGAGAGATGAGGCTGGTAGCCTAGCCTAGCCCCAACACAGGTACACAAGTCTATCAGAAGTCGTGGCTAATGGGGAGGGTACCAAGGAGCCCTCCTGAGCAAAGGACATGGGGTGCCGCTTGCCCTGAGAATCTCCCATGAGAATTCCAGCCCTGGCCCTGTGCTCACTAGGAAGTCTTGGAAGATTGTCTCGTCTTTTTAGACCTCACTTTCCTTATCCGTAGACTTGGGCAAACCATGGTGGGTACTCCAGAGAGCAGTGTGGTCCAAATGGGATGGTGCAGGTCAGGTCAGCTCCACATTGAGGGCACACTGTTAGACATCAGCGCTTGGTATGTGGTTCCTGGGTCCCTTACCCCATCTCCAGACTGCTTCAGAGTTTGGACAGAGCTAGCCTGGGATAAGAAAGGCTAGGGAAGGAAGGCTAAGGTCTGAGATGGCCAGATCAAGTTCAGACCCTCCCCATCCCCCCCCTCCTCCAACCTCCATCAGCTTCTTCTCCAGTTCAGGTGATATATGCTTTTCCCGGAGAGACATGAATAGATACCTATCCACTCCAGACAGAGCGCTCATGACAGGTGATGAGTGATTTCAGCTGAGCCTAGCTTATTGAACTGGTGAGTTCACTGGGGTTCCTTATAGGTGTACAGGTGAAGGTTATTTACAGGTGCCAGGGTGATAATAAGAGCATGGGTGAGGGGTTACTCAAAGGAGGTGAAGGGTCGATAACAGGAACATGAGTGAAGTGTTACTTACAGGAACATGGGTAACTCAAGACAGCTGCATCGCTGGCCCCCACCCCAGCACAGAGACTCACAAAAGTGGCATCCTTAGAATTCCTGAAGGACTTTCAGCGGCTCCTAGGAGTGCCCCTTTCCACAGCCGCCCTTACTGACCATATAACCATGGGGAGGGGGTCTTGGGAATCCTAGAAATTTCAGGACTTTTGTTTGTTTTCTGAGCCTTAACAGAATTTTGGAGGAAACACCTACACAATGGGTGGATGTCAGGTCGGGGGGTGGGGTGGGGTGGGGTGGGGAGCTGGGAGCAAGCTTGGTGCACTTTGAGAATTTCAAACAGGGTCTACAGCCATTCCACTCTGGGCACTCCTGATCTCATCTGATCTCTGAAGCTAAGCAGAGTCAGGTCTGGTTAGTACTCGGATGGAAGAATTGCAGACAGGGATGCTACCTGGCTGGCCCTTACTATTCTCCTGGTCACTATCCACGTTCTGCTAGCCGGTAGACATTTTTTAGTACCATCTCAGCTATAAATCTAGCTCATTGTACTTATCGTTGACTTGTCCACTAAGCACATTCTGGCTCTAGACTGTGTATGTGAGGGACTGGTGACTGACAGAGAAGCCACACCCTATTGGTGGAGCTCGGAGAGAAAAAAAAATAACTTCACTCATCTTCAGGCAAGACATGTGGAAGGGAGGGTAAACAAACTGTGTGCGTACATGAAATGAGGGACCCTTGCTGGAGTTGTCAGGGGTGGGTGATCCAGGAAGACCTCCAGGAGGAGGAGTCCTTGGAGAGGTGTGCTAGTGAGTATGCAGGATGTCTCTTGGGGGAGAAGAAGGCTTCAGGCTGGGGGCGCGGGTGGTTGGAGGACACAGGTGCAGACGGGAAGTCAGGGCCATTTGGTGGCGTGCAGGGTTTGCTGGTGGAGAGATTAAAGGCGAGGCTGGCGACATCATTCACTAGAAACCTTCTACAGTCTGAATTTAAACGTTCACATGTTTAAACACTTGGTCCCAGATGGGGTGCTGTGCTGGGGGACTATGGAACCTTTGGGATGGGATGCCTAGCTTAGCTGTAGTCCACTAGGGTGCAGCTTGGGAGGTTTTGGTGTAGCTCACTGCCTCCTGGTCTGCCCAACATGTGAGAAGCCCTGACGGCTTCCATAGCAAAGGCCGAGAGTCATCCTGTCATTTGTTCCCCACCACGATGTACAAAGCCTTCAGAAACTGACTGCCCAAGTAGTGCTCAGGCATGTTGTCGGCGAGATTTGAGAAGAACTGGTAAAATGTGGGCTGTGGGAGGCAGAGGCACACGCCCAATCCCCACCACACCCAGGCCTCTCTTCTAGTACTTCAGCGACTAAATGGAGCAAACCAGAGCTTCCCTGTAGCTTCGCAGGGAAGGGCATGGAGAGAGGGGGTGTGAGACACCTACCTCCTTGTCTGTGCTCCGAGCAGCTGGGTCCCTCCAGCGTTTCTCTACTGTCCAGCTGCTCCCCAAGCACAGGACCCGTTCTGACTGCAGCCCCCATGGCACGGCACTCACCAGTAGGCTGAACTCTCCCTCCTGCATGATGTATTGGAGGCAGCACCAAGAGGTCCAACCAGAGAAACCTGAGGGAAACATCACGGTGTGAAGTCTGCTCATCTGAGGAGACACAGTGATGGTCCCAGGCCAGGAAGAACTCTCATTAAGTGGACAGAGACTCGGGAAGTGGATGGGTGGGAAACCAGATACCCGACAGAAGGTTGTTCCTGCCTCTGGTTCTGGTCTAGACCCCTGCTCCCTAGCCCAGTCCCCATGAAAGGAGCCCAGCCACGTGCTCCTGAGGCACAGGTGGAGAGCTGTTCCTCCACGCCTTACCTGCCATGTTGGACCGAAATCCACCTAAAACCAGGAAGAGTCCCATTAGATCTTTCCTCCCTTAAGTTGCTTCCATCGGGTATGACAGACAAGGGCATCATAAGTGGAGGTGATGGAGACACAGCTTGCTTGCTACGTGAGGGATAAAGGGGTGGAGGGAGGTGTGGAAGAAAAATGGAAGTAAGGAAAGAGGAAGGAATGGAGAAAGGGGTGGGTGGAAGAGATGAATGAAGAGATGTAAGGGTAATGGGATAAAGAGGGATAGACTGATCCAGGGAGAGAAGAAGATATGGAAGTGTTGATGGATGGGTGAATGGATGGAGGGTTAGATGTGTGGATGGGTGAGTGAATGGTGGATGATTAGTTGAATGAGTAGAATATGGGATGGTCGAAGGAAAGCTTGTTGGCTGGATGAATGGAAATGGTAATAGGTAGAGACTTGAGGAAGCAATGATTAAAAGGACAGAAAGACAGATGGCGGAAGAAAGATAGACAGATTACGACATTAGAAGGCAGAGAGAGGGTGCAGAATGAAGTCTACTTTGCGCTGGTCATTTATAACGAGCAGATAGGAATTTGACTCAGTATGGAGAAGGCATCCAGGCAGGGCCTTCCTGATGTGTCCTAACAGGGAGGGGGGCTCACAGGGCAAGAAAGAGCAAGAAACATTGACCACCCTTTGCTGTGAGCTCACTCCCTGGGTGAATCAGCCCATCCGTAACAGCTCTCAGAGCTCCCCAGCCTAACCACCTCTCAACACTAAGTGCTCTGGGGATAGAGTCCCCAACAGAGGAGCTTGGTGTGGGAGGGCACAATCAAACAGAGCCATTGGAGAGCCTGGGGAGAGACGGAGAGGCAGAGAGAGGAGACAGGTTGGAGGGAGAAACCTGTGAAGTGTGGCTGACAGTGAAAGGTGGGGATAGTCTGGAGCGACAAAGGCTGCTCATGCCCACCCCACAGAGGAGCTCACCTTTCCCTGGCCTGCTGGTCCTGACAGGAGGTACCTTCATGGTTAGCTTGATTCCTGGGCAGGGCTACTGACTTGGATGAAGTCAGTGCCAGTAGACATGATGTGAGCCATGGCCTGATCCTACATTGTGTCCCCTGCTTGGTCAGAGTGGAAGGTCCCTTGGGGAGGACAAAGAGAAGAACAAGGGAGCCTCCATCCAGGGAGGAGGAGAGGCCAGCTCAGCTATTTGGTCCAAACTTTCCATCCCAGTGGCATATGGGGAACATGTGGCCCTCTCCCTCCTGGCAGCAGAGAATTGTCGTGCCGGAAATGCTGGCAGCCGAGGGCACAGAGCATTCCCAGAGGGAACTGGCAGGCAGGAGGCAGTACTGAAGTGACAGCCTGGAGCCCTGCTCTGGGGTGGGTCCTGCGGGGACTGGGAGCAGCTGAGAAGAAATGGGATCGAGGCTGCTCTGCCCACAGAGCTCTGGGCTAGGCCAAATATCATTAGGATGCCCCAGACACAGTCACCCTCCAAGCTTCTCCTGGGGTGACCAGCAGGGACAGGCTCCTCTCACTTCTAGGGTCTTCTTCTCCCTAGCTCCTCCATCAAGCGTGGGGTAAGTGCTGAATATGGGGTGCAGAGGTCTGACCTTCAGTCCCATGTACACTGTTAAACTCTCAGCCTCTGGTGCCTTCTTCTTCTTCTTCCCAGGCCTTCCCTAGTTTCCATATTGTTCCAAATACTATGCTGCCCAGGGGAGCTGATGGGTAGCGAGATTCTTATCCATGTGACACAAAGCATGGATTATTATTAGACATCCCAGAAACCCAAAGTGCTCCACGTGGGCCGCTGCGTACCAAGTGGGAGTCAAGCCCACCCTCCTCTCGCAAGGTTAGTATTCAAGGCAGCCAGTGCGCAGTGCTTCTGTGAAAAAGTACGGGCTGGGAGATGATTCTGCCTCTGTGTGTATACACGTTAATGTGTGTGAGTGTGCACACGGGTACACGTGCACGTTGAGGTCGGAGGTCAAGTTCAGACCTCTTCATTAACTGTTCTCCATATTATTTTTTAAATATTTATTGATTGATTATGGTGGTGGACACACTTTACCATAGCGTAAAGGTCAGGGGTCAACTTTGGGAAATTGATTCTCTCTCTCTCTACCACGTGGGGTCCAGGAATTGAACTCAGGTTGTCCAGCATCTTTACCTGCTGAACCATCGTGTTGACTCTCCACCTTATCTTTTAAGACTAAGTCTCTCACTGAGCCCACAGCTCACTGGTTTGGCTGTCCTGGCTGTCCTGGCTGGCCCACAAGCCCAGGGATAGCAGGTACACACCGCCATGCCTGACTTTTTACATGGGTGCTGCGGATCTGTGCCCAGGTCCCTATGCTCATGGGGCAAGCACGCTGCCCACTGAGCTTGCTCCCAGCTCTCTTTTTGTAAATTTTTTTTTTTTTTTGGTTTTTTGAGACAGAGTTTCTCTGTGTAGCTTTGCGCCTTTCCTGGATCTTGCTCTGTAGACCAGGCTGTCTTTTTGTAAATTTTAATTGGTACAAAGAACCCAAGATTATAAAGTCCTATACCAGCCGATTCTAAAAGGCCCTTCAGAGAGAATGGAGTCCCTGCCTTAGGCAGATATCCAGAATGGTTTCCTTCCCCCACCACATCTCTGATGGAAGCCTGATGGCTACTTGAGTTCTCACTGTCCCCAGAGATAGCTGTCCCCACAGGGTGTGGATGCAGGCAGAGTTCTCTCAGGGCCAGCACAGACCCTTGCCCCACATGCAGTGTCTCAATCCTCCATCTGATAATCTATCCCACCCCCATCTTCAACTCAACTAGTAATGTCCACTCCCTCAGGGATCTTGTGACCAGCCACACAAGGACACCCCAGGACAACTCCAGACAAGCCACCACAGGCAGCCAATGGGTCTCGGTGAGTGTTCTACATCTGGAGAGATTCAAGCTCAAGTTCAATCCCCACTGGGCTGGGTGGGTTCAGGCCACGGAAGACGAGACTAAAGGCTGAGAACATCCGCACATGTGGAAGACTAGTTGAGAACCCCTTCCCCCATTGAGTCCCTGTGGGCCCGAAAGACAAGTGTAGGGAGCACCTTGGAGGTGGAGTATGCAGGGCAGAGGCTTCCCGACCATGACAGATCATCACCCCAGGAGCTTCCCTTGGTGTCCTCCTCCCCCCATCTCCCTTCTGAAAGACCAGCCAGTCTCAGCAACTTGCAGAGAAACACCCACACCCCACGGGAGATGGGCCAGCTCAGCAGTTTCCCATGTTCCAGCTGGACTCAGCTGCCCTCCCCCTCAGAGCTGACTGTAGGCAGCCTGGGCAGCAGGGCTGCTGTAGACAGGCAGAGTCCAGCCCTGCTCTCTGGTTTCCTGGATATGAGAGTTTACATTCATTTATTATTTAGCATATATGTCCTAATCACTGGCTAAGGGATTCATAAAGTGCCCCAGAGGACAGGGGGGAGACGTGTGCGTGTTTGTCTGGGAATTTCTGTGTGTCTACCTCTCTGTGTATACACACACATATGTGTGTGCAAATGTCTATCTGTGCACCGGTGGTTGGGTAAGGCCTCTCTGAGGTCTCTATGCTCCAGGGGACCTGCTGGATGCAGGTTGGGGAATTATACACCAAGTACTGAGTCCTTGTTATCAGTGATAGTTTCCAGGTCAAGAGAGGCACCTCAGACCTATGAAGCAGACTCTTTCTGTTCCTGGAAGGAGGGAAAGTATGGAAGGACTTAGATTTAAAACTTTCTTTAACTAATTCGTGGTGTGTGTGTGTGTGTCTCTGTATGCATGTGCATATGCATTCCTGCAATGTATGTGCCGGTGTGTAAGTCAGAGGACAGCCTCCCCTTCACCGTTCTGCCTCCATGGGAGAAGCCATCATATTCTGTCCCCAAGATACCCCATGCTGACTGGGACACTATGCTGTCCATCCCCTGAGCCACGGGGACTCCCTCGGATAACCCACAGTTCAGGAGCGAAGAGGCAAAGAGGTGACCATCAGCATCCTTACCTATCCACCTGGGCAGGGTGGAGTCCAGAGTGAAGTGTCTTCTCTCCTGAGACACAGCAAGAGGCCTGGGACATAGGCAATCTTGGGGCCCTCCTAGGGCAGAGCCCCAGTCAGCAGGGATCTGAATGGAGGCAGGAGGCCCTGGTTGGCTCCTAGATAGGAAGTTTTTGGTGGCAGGGGGAGTCTCTTTCCTTGATAGGTGAAGACTGAGCTCTGGCTGTACCCTAGCCTTGCCATGACTGGCGACTCTAGCGGTCTTTTTATGGCCTCTCTGTTACCATTCACAAAGTGGAGGGACCATCGAGCCAGCTTCAGGCCAGCAGCAAGCTGAAGTGGGGGCAAGCCTGTGTAATGCTGGCATCTAGTGTATCACTCGGTAAGGTGGCATACAAGTCAGAGTGCTGTGACTGTCCCCTCAGCTTCCCCCAGCCTCCCTCTTCTCCATCGCCTCTGGTAGTGTAGGACACTGTGAGTTTTATAACTGGATTGGTATTTATATGGTTCTCATATATTCAAGGATGACACCAAACTTAGTATGTTGCCAAGGATTACATTGAGCTTCTGATCCTCCTGCCTCCACCTCCGGGGTGCTGAGATTATGCCCTGTTTCTGTGGTGTTGGGGATCGAACCCACAGCCTCATGCATGCTAAGCAGGCCGTCTTCCAACCAAGCCACATCGCATCCCTAGCGTTGGACTCATCTCTCTGTGCACACTCCAGAGAAGTAGATCTCTCCTGAGTTTGTTCACTACAAATCCCCGGGACCTGGCACCGTGGCTCGCATGGTGTCCAAACACAGAAGAAGCTGTGAGAGTTTCTTGAACGAATGAAGGAAGAACAAGTGAGGGAGTGATTGTAGCAGTTCATCCTTGACCTTGGAGCTGACCTACAGGGCTCCTGGAGGGCTGTGGGCTGAATGAGAGATGGAGAGGGTGGGGTTTTCGTAAAGTGTGTCTGGCTCTGGCTGCTTATGAAGAAGGTCCCCAGTTCTACCACGGGCAACAATAATCCCCAAACCAGACTCACGGAAGGACAGAGGATCTGGGAGCAGAGTTCCATGTGTCCACTTCACTGAGGCATGCATTGTTCCCTGGGAAGGGGCCAGGCTGCACGATCCTTGCCTGCCCCGGATGGGTATCTAGGACCAGGGGCCCTGCAGTCATGATTAAAGGGTAAAGGGTTAAAGTAGGTAAAGAGTTAGGAAGACGATGTGGGTGAGTGGATAGATGAATGAATGAATGAACAAATGAATGAGTGAACAAAAAATGAATGAGTGAGTGAATACATTCATGAGCAAGCAAATAAGCCATCTGGCCAGGCAAGTAGCTGCAACTGTCGTGTATGTGTGTAGCCCTGGATGTGGGCCCTGGTTCTCTGGCTGAGGGCACCGCAACCTATACAGCCATGTGACTCTGCCACCACATTTTCAGATGGCTGCCTCAGTACCAAGCCTGTGCCTTCCACACCCTGGTCTTGAGTGCTTTCACACTGGCAACCCTAACCCTAACCCTGTGACAAGTGAGCACACACCCTATGTCCTCACAGGCCCCCCCATACCTGCCCACCCACTCCCATCACCTCTCATTAAAATAAACATCCATTTTTTAGGACTTCCTCTCTGGCGCCTCCAGCTCCCAGGGCAGCACCAGCCCTGGCTTGTAAAACTGCCTTCCCTGGATTTCCTGTTAATTGTCCTTTTCCTTTTCCTTGCTGGGGTGGGGGTGGGGCAGAGAGACAGGAGGAAAACACAGCTGGGCAGGCCCAGCTGTTTCCCTAGACGCCTGGAGCCCTTGGTCGGGAAAGGGAAATGGGAAACTAGGTGACTAGCTTAGCCCCTATCCCGGTGAGGATTAAATTAACAGGCTGCCAAATGTTCTGGGGCATCCCCCTGCCCCTGGGCTCAGCTTACTTCCCACAGCCTGGGAGTGGGAGGAGGAGATGGTGCTGACAGCCCCCTCCCCCCACAGGGAGTGGGTGGGGGGCTTCCTCCCAGCTGTTCCTTTCTCTCTCCCTTGATCTTCCTGAAGCTGCAGCCCCCAGGGTTGATCTGCTGTGTGGCCTTGGGCAGCTCTTCTGAACTCTCCAGCCTGCTAGTTTCCCTTTCGGTGGGCTAGGCAGAAATGATGAGGCTGGGAGGATGTTGAACTTCACTTTACATTCTGAGACCCACCCATCCATCCATCCTTTGGTCCTTGGTCTCTTCTTCCTGCCTTCCCAGCATCCACAGGTTGTTTCATTCGGTCTCATAATAGCCAGACCAGGTGTCGGGGACATAGCCAGATGGCCGAAGCATGAGTAGGGGTAAGGGGACAGAAGGCAGATGTGGAACAGACAAGATAAGTGAGTCACAACTTGGCCTGGGGGTGGGTGGGTGGGGTCAAAGGCTAAGGGAGGCTGAAACTTGAGACAGTCAACGCTTCTGTTACAGGACCTCTTATGCCTTAAATGGGCCCTGCCTGGGACTGGTATCAGCAAGGCCCATCTCTCAGCCACCATCTGGCTGCTGGCCACCTTGTTACATGTACAGCTTCCCTGGGCTCCAAGCGCCCTCTGTGAGGGCAGGATTGGGTGGGTCTCCTTTCTTCACTGGTCCTCCCGTGTCACCCCCTCTTTCCCGAGCCCCTCTTCTCTTCTGCACTCATCTTTGAGATTCCAATCCTAAATGTGTGGGTTCACCACTTTCTCTTTACCCATACCAGGAGGCAGAAGTAAAAGACCTTTCAGGGACCATCCCCCTGCAAGACTTGTGGGAGCCAAATCACGGTGGTGCATGCTAAGGCAGGAGGGTCCCTCATGACACTACTGAGAAACATCTGTTAAAATTCTCCACCATGGAGAATCCAGCATGGGTTTACCTTTTTCTTTTTGTTCTCTGTCTCTCTCTGTCTCTCTGTCTCTGTCTCTGTCTCTCTCTGTCTCTGTCTCTCTCTCTCTGCTTAAATATTATTAGGTACATAGAAAAGACAAACAACGATAAATAAAATAATTGAAACCCAGCCACTCCCCTTAACCCCATGACTATTTTAGCTGCTGTCCTTGCCTGCTTCCGGCACAGCCAACCACCGGAGCAGATAGCTCGGGTTTGTTCAGTGCAGTCTTGGAGACCAGCAGCCCCAGTGTTATCTGGGGGTTTGGTACAAAAGCAACCAAACGCAACCTTATGAACAGGTTCTAAGTGAGTCCCAGACTCCTGGGTCTGAGGGGTGAGATGAGATGGGATGAAATAAGATGCAGTCAGGCTGTGTGTGGTTCTAGCTAATCAGGAGACTGAAGCAGGAGGGCCGCACGTTCAAGGCCTGTTTGGGTAAGTTTGTGAGACCTTGTCTCACAATAAAAAAGGAAAAAGAGGGCCAGGTGGCAGTGGCGCACGCCTTTAATCCCAGCACTCAGGAGGCAGAGGCGGGTGGATCTCTGTGAATTAGAGGCCAGCCTGGGTTACAGAGTGAGTCCCAGGACAGGCTCCAAAGCTGCAGAGAGAAACCCTGTCTCGAAAGAACAAAAAAAAAAAAAAAAAAAAAAAAAGGAGAAGGAAAAGCCAGCCAGGAAGATGACTCAGCTAGTAAAGTACTTGCCTTGCAAACACGAGGACCCGAGTTCAAGTCCCCAGAACCCACATAAAAAGCAGGGCATGGTGGCATGATCTATCTGTAATCCCAGCACTGGAGGAGGAGCAGAGATAGAAAGATCCTGGGGCGTCAGTCAGCTTGGGGTTCAGAGAGACCCTTTCTATGGATGAAGACACCCAGTGCTGATTTCTGCCCTCTACAGACACACATCTGCACCCCCCCCCCCACACACCCCACACCAAGTGAAAAGAGGGCTGAGGACAGAGCTCTGCGGTGGAGAGCATGCCTGGCATGTACAAGGTCCTAGATTCAACGCTCAGTATTTCATTACAAGAAAAAAGACAAGATGCTCTGACCCCTTGGGAGGCGCCCCCTCTAGACTCACTCTCCATTCATTCCTGATCCTGTCCAGGCTGGCGTCTGTCCCGTCACTCTTCTGAAAGTGCTGGTTCCATCAGCGTCCAAAGATGACCCCCATGCTGCTCAAGCCAATAGGCGCTCCCACCCCGGCAGCCTCCCACCTGCAGGCCACTTCCTTCCTGGCTGTAGAAAACAATTGCTGTATTGTTTTGTGTAAAAACATACCTTTGTTATAAATATGAATGATAAGCTATGAACCTGCGCAATGTAAATCACCAACGTTCATCATCTAGGGGAATTACTGTTAATGCTTGATTGACACACTTCTAAATATGGCTTTGCAAAGATGTACAGGGAGAAAGGCAGACAGACATTAGGAAAAATAGAGCACTGTGCCATAATAATGTAGGCTAATAACACCCTGTGGTAGATGACAATAATTGCATTGAACTTCATTGATTTTTAATTTTTCGCATCGTGTGTGCAAGCATAAGCCGGCTCGTTCGTGCCACAGTGTACATGTGTGGATGTCAGAAGCCAATCTGTGGGAGTCAGTTCTCCCCTACCATGTGGGTCTCTGAGATGGAGCTTAGGTCGTCAAGCGTGGCAGCAGGCACCTTTACCCACTCTAGCATCTCTCCAGTCCTTGCTTAAAAACCAAGTTTGGAGGAAGAAAGGGGCTGGAGCAAGCAACTTTCAAATCAGTGGACAGTGTTGCTTGGCTACCGTAAAAGCTGAAGATGAAACAAGCTAGGCGCAAACACTGAGCCTGCTCATTTGCTTCTCAGCCGGCCCAGGTTAGGAATCTTAAAATGACTTTATTTGTCTGCTAGGTTGAACAAATAAGTCCCCATATGGCGGGTAATGAGAGCCAGGCTTCTCTCAGCAAGAAGCTAGCGGCGAGTAAGCGCGGTGGCGCTGCGGTGAATGCTGGGACACTAGATGAACACACGATGAAGTCATGTCTGTTTTAATGCACTCTGGCCCCTTGGGAGAACAGTCCAAGGACCGGCCATGGACACCAAAACCTTGAGGTTCCAAAATCTACAGATGCTCGACTCAAGCTCCTTAGAGAGAATGCCTGATAACTGTGTGTAACCAGCACACCAGCCACACCTCCCTGCAGGGATTATCCCCAGGATGCTTCTAATGCCTAATGCAATGCAAATGTTTCATAAATCATGGTTAGACTATTGTGTTTAAGAAACAGTGAGAGGGCCAGTGAGGTGGCTCAGCAGGTGAAGGCATCTGCTGCCAAGCCTAAAGGCCTGAGTTCAAACCCCAGGACGATATGGTAGGAGGAAACCGATTAGCTGTCCTCTGACCTCCACACAAGTGCAGTGGCATGTGCACACTCGTGCAATAAATAAATGTAATTAAAAATTTGAGTGTATTTATTTATTTCCCATTCCATGTGTATGGGCATTTTGCCTGAATGTATGTCTGTGCACCACTTTCTGCCTGCTGCCTGTAGAGGCCAGAAGAGGGCGTCAGATTCCCTGGAACTGAGAGTTAAGAGCTGTCATGTGGTGCTGGAAATCAAACTCAGGTCCTCCGGAAGAGCAGTCAGTGCTTTTAACCACCGATTCATCTCTCCAGCTCCCCCTCAGAGAGAGAGAGAGAGAGACAGAGACAGAGACAGAGAGACAGAGACAGAGACAGAGAGACAGAGAGAGACAGAGACAGAGAGAGAGAGAGAGAGAGAGAGAGAGAGAGAGAGAGAGAGAGAGAGATATGCACTAGGGAGATGAATCAGTGGGTAAAGGGCCTGCTAAGCAAGCCTGAAAACCTGAGTATGAATCCCTAGCACCCAGATAAAAAGATGAACATGGGAATAAATGCCTGAAATCCTGGGACTGGGGAGGCAGAGATGGGAGGACACCTAGAGCTCGCTGGACAGAGGGTGTTACTGAACTGGTGAGCTACAGTTTCAGTGAGGGAACTTGTCTCAAAAAGAGGGAGGGCGACAGAGGAAGGCACCTGGTGTCAGCTTCTGGCCTCCACACGAGCACATCGCATATACGCATTACCATATACACACATACCTCCTGCCACACACACAGAGATCAAACAGGGCAAAGAAAGGATTTGAAAGAAAAAAGTGTGTGTGGTGGGAGGGTGAAGGTGTTTTCCAACCTAGGCCTCTCCTTGCTTGTGTTCCTGTAGATTCCCCCTTCCTCCCCTCCATCAGGCCATGGTTGGCTCCTGGCTTCTAGATGAGAGTGGAACACTGTCTGGGTTGCCCAGCCTACCTTGTCTCTGCCCTGGCTGAGGTAGGTCACACCGTGGGAGGCCAAGGCTGGATCATCATCCAGCCCCATTGTTCCCTGGCCAGGTCATCCATGGCTGTCAGTCACTGTCTAACCATGATGCTTCAGCATTTGGAATGTGTACTGGGGACCTTCACTAGCTCTTAGCTCCCCTGTCCTTTGTCTGTTGACCCTGTCCTGGTCACCGACCCGGGAAGCTGGAGATGTGCTTCTGTTGTTCCTGCAGGCCTGAACAATCAACCCCTCTATTCTTTGTGGCCAGGCCTGGGGATGGCTGCAGTAGTTAGGGAAGGGTTAAATTGCCAGAACTCAGTGCTTCCAGTCCCATGTAGGAGGCAGGATAAGGGGCCTCGCTCCAATGCTTTCTCTCTCTTTGTGGGTAGCACTCAGAGCCCCCATCCCCACAGAGAGCTTCTGAGAGCCAGAGCCAGTGGCTGAGCCTGATTTATCTCATGTGGGCTCTGTGCCCTGTTGGCATTTATTGCCTCCATTTGGGCTGGCTATTCTGACGCCTTTGCTTCTGGTGCCCCCATCTCTGAGTAAGCTCTCCCTAGAACCAGCTAGGACCAACGAAGGACCAAGTGAACACAGCTGGGAGCCATCTCCTGTCCAGTGTGATACCTGTCAAGCCTAGGTCTCAACAGGCAGAGGAGCCTGGCCCTGCTTCTTCTGATTGAGAAACAAAGGCCTACATTTTTTTTTTGAAAGAGAGAAAAATATTTATACAGAAAAATTTCTTCTTTCTGAATATCTTCAGTGCAAGTTTTGTTAAGTCCATGGAACCCATAGCTACCCAGAGCTGACGGAACAGACAGGTAGCTAAAGAAGCAATGTGGTTTGTGATGAGCAGAAGGGCAGTGATCTTATAGAAGATGCTCTTGACCAAGTGAGCAGGGCTAATGGCATCTGCAGCACGTCCCGTGGTCATCGTGCCTCCTCTGATCCAATACAGCAAGAAGGGCCTTCTGCCTTTGTGGTCTTTTCCTCCCGACCCACCTTAGTCTAGTCATTAGAAAACATCAGGACAATCTACAGAGCATCTTCCCAGGAGTCCCCAAGAGGGCCAAGCTCATCAAAAGACAAGGAAACACCACAAGACGTCTTAGATTGAAAGAGATCCAGGAGGCATGACCTCAGAGGCACTGTGGTGTCCTGGACTGGACACTCACACTGAAGCAGATCAGGGAAGAAGTGGGGAGATCTGAATTAAGGCAGGATTTTATCAACAGTGTCACATAAACCCAGAGTCTTTAATTAGACAGTAGGTTGGCTAAGGAAGCCAGGTAGAGGGAGGATTTTCAAATGTTTCTTTTAAATTTTTTTTATTATTATTACATTATAGTAAATGTGTGCCACAGTGTGCGTGTGGAGGTCAGAGGACAACTTGAGGGGATTGGTGTTCTACTTCCACCTGTGAGTCCCAGGGATTGAATGCATGTATGTCATCAGGCTTACTGATAAGTGACTTATCTCACTGAGACATTTCCCCAGCCATTAAATAATAAAATTATTTCAGAATAAAAGATTAAGAAAAATAAATTGAAGAAATTGCTGTATTTCACATAAATACTTAAAAAAAAAAACAACTTTCACCACAAGCAACTTGAGGTCCTACCAGGCCCTTTAAAGCTAGGAAATGTAATACTTAAAATGGGGATTAGGAGATGGTAATAATTATGTTATTTTTAACACATTTCCCCAGCTTCACCTCATACTGACTTACTGTCACTGTGAGATATGAGGAAATAAGCAGGCTCACACTGCCTTTCGACATCTCTCCGCTGTCTCCTGGGTCTTAGTTACCATATTCCTACGACTTTTAGTGATGATGTTTATGACACTGGTGGTGTGTTATCTACACCAAATCCACAGTTTCACTCCTGTATTTGATGGAGATGATGACGGGTGTGTTTGCTCAAGCTCCTCCATCCTCTACTATTTGTTCGGACAAATCCCGTTGCCAGCTGAATTTTATTGCCCAAGTATGTTTGTGGAAAGATGAAGTGCCACCTCTTCCCCACAATGTGGGTTCTTGACAAGGCTTGTCTGTGATGGTCAGCTTTAATTGTCAATTTGACATGACTTAGAACCACCTGGGGTGAGAGTCTAGATTAATTAGGGGGGCGTCGTCGACATTCAATTGGCCCGTGGACATGTCTATGGGGGCATTGTCTTAATTAAGTTAATTGATGTGGAAAAATCCAGCCCACTGTGAGAGGCACCATCCCCTAGGCAAGGGGATGAGTGGAGAAATTGAGCTGAGCATAAGCAAGAAAACGAGAATGCACACACTCATTTCTCTTGACTCTTGACTGTAGATAACATGTGACTAGCTGTTCAGCAGGCTTTGACTTCCCCATGACAGACTGTAACCTGGAATTGTGAGCTGAAACAACCCTTCTCTAAGTTGTTTTCTGTCAAGATGTTTAACCACAGCAACAGAAATGAAACTAGAACACTGCCTGTTGCCTTTCTCTTGGAAGGAAACCCATCTGGTCAGTTTCTTGGGCCACACTTTCCATCCTTTAGGAATTTGTGATGCCCCTTTGCCCCAACACCATAAGCTTCTAGAAAAACCCCACAGCCACAAAGTCCCCACTCCTGGGACTTGAGTTTCAGCATGGTGCTTGCTAATCGCTCCTTTAGCCTCCAACTCACATTTCTTCGAATGTGTTGCTTAATACTGATGGTCTAGAATTCCTGTCTTACGAGCACACTCACATCTCTGTTTCTGGAGAAGCTGAGAGATGACTCAGTCGGTAAAGCACTTGATGCAGAAGTCTGAGGACCTGAGTTCAACCCCTAGGACCCATGTGAAGGTGCCAAGCTTGGTGGTATGCACTTATAATTCCAGCGCTGGGGAGGGGTGGGATGGAGACCAGAAGATGTCTGGGGCTTGCTGGTCAGCCAGTCAACAGCCCCTCTGTAGATGTAACCAACCGTCTTATTAAATAAGAAGCACAGAGCCAAGGTAAAGATAAAAGCCCAAGAGGTCAGAGCTAAGAGCCTTACCACCTGCCGCCAGCCAGCTTCTTCCGCCAAGAGACCTCTCCGAAAAAGGAGCTACTTCCTGTGCGTTTGTCTTATAAAGAGTTCTTGTTCTTCCTTCTCATTGGTTGTAAACCCAACCACATGACCGTCTCGAAACTGCCTATCTGTAGGTCACTCCAGGTCTTCTATGGTTGGTATTGAGATTAAAGGCGTGTGTCTCCAATGCTGGCTGTATCCTTGAACACACAGAGATCTACCTAGTTCTGCTTACCAAGTGCTGGGATTAAAGGCGTGCACCACCACACCCGGCTCTCGATATGGCTTGCTAATAGCTCTGACTCCTAGGCAACTTTATTTATTAACATATAAATAAAATCACATTTCAGTACAAATAGAATACCACTATACCCTCCTTTTATTTATTATTATTTTTCATTTTATTGTATTAATTTGCTTACTGTGGGGTGTGTGTGTGTGTGTGTGTGTGTGTGTGTGTGTACATACATGCCATGATACGCATGTGGCAGTGGCAGTCAGAGGACAGCTGGGGTCGTTGACTCTCTCCTTCCACCATGTGGGTTGCAAAGATCGAACTCGGGTCCTCAGGCTTCGTGGCAAGCATACTTACACCTATTGAGCCGTCTCTCCAGCCTTGCAATTTTCTATTTTCGAAGTATCTTTTGTTTCAAAACATCTTCACTTTCCGCTTCGATTTCTTTATAGCGTGCTGGTGACAGGCTTTCCTCCCCTGTCATCTTAGCTGTGCCTTATGGGACCCATGGCATCTGTTGGGTCACCAAGGAGGTCAGAGCGATTGTCATCTCTTTGTGTCCTATCCATGGGGCATCTTGTTCCTTACTTCAACTTCCATCTTCCTGCTTTTAAAACAAAGTCTCCTGATGTGTGTGTGAGAGAGAGAGAGCGAGAGAGAGAGAGGGGGGGGAGATATGCAGGGGGGGGGGGGGGGGGGGAGGATTACTCATCTTGGAACAGGGCCAGCCATTGCTGTGCGATGACTATGAAGGAAATGGTGTGGGAAATGAGAGAGCAGTGAGGGATGGTGCCCTCCACCACGCTGATTCTAAATCTCTTCCTTCTTTCTCTTGGAGGCCCCAGCTTCAGGACAGCTGGAGAGCTGACCTAAAGACCACTGTCTGGGTGATGAGGATGCTCAGGATGCTGAGCTCCTGGATGCACTTGCTGCCTGCCTCTTCTGCTTCCCTTTCCCTAAGCTCTGGAGCCAGTGAGGGAGAGATGACATCAGCCAGGCTCCTCTCTTGGGTGCGGAACTGTCTCTACACAGCCTCGGATATCTGTGTGGCCTGAACCCAAGCAGACACCCTCCTCCACCCAGGAGGCCCCAGCGGAGCTTTATGAAACCTGAAGAGCTTACTGTGTTTTCCCTTCCCTCCAGGCTGACCCTGGTGCTCAGGCATCTTCAGAGCAAGACACGGAGACACAACCTCAGGTGGATCCTACATACCCTGAGAATCCTCTCCTGTTCTTCTGGGACCCAAAATGCATTCCTAATGTTCCCCCTCCACTCTCTCTCCCTCCCCTAGCTTCCCTGTCTCTGTCCCTGTCCATCCATCCAAGAGATGGCAGGAAGGAAGGGTTTGATGCTGGGTCCACCAAAGGAATGGGGCATCCTCAGCTTTGACGTGCATCTCCATTAGGCATTTTGTGACTGTAGCCTTGAAGGACTGCAACTGCTGTCTTGTTCCCTCCACAGGTCAGAGACTCTGGAATACTAACCAGGGCCTCAAAGACAGAGGGGGACTTGGTCAGAACCCCTTCTGTCAGCCACAGAGCCTGAGGCCAGAGATGGAGATCGCGGTTGACTCTCAGTGTCCCAGGATGCTAGAGGGAAACTTCCCTGAGTTAATGCATGGGTGTGGTGAATGGCACACCACTTTCCCCAAGTTCCTAAAGTGCCTCTGTGACTCTATCCAGCAGCCACAGACCAGAGAACAGGGCCTGGGCAATAAGGGTCACCAGGAAACCCCAAAGCCTTTCAACTGTGTTCAAGTCCCTATGGGGCTCTGGGTGCTCAGCCACATGTTTCCACTGTGTCTTCACCTGACCTGTGGATTCCCATGTCCCTGCCAGAGCTGGTGCTTTCAGGGTGTGTGTCCCTCCTTTGAGGGACTCACCCTACTCCTCCTGCCCCTGTGATCCAGCGGAGGCTAGGTGAGATTGTTCTGAGACCTCTCCAGCACGTGCCAGAGGGGCAGGAGCTCACAGGTGAGACCAGGGTGGCAACAATGGTGTCTGTCTCTGAGATGTGCAGGGCATCGTGATAGTCACTTCACCTTGTCAGTGGAAGAGGCTCTGGTTTTCTTCCCTGAGGAGTCAGTTAGTGGTGAGTGATGGCCATGGTCGTGAACTCAGGAGCCTTTCTGATCAGGGCAGATGCTGGTCCTGCACTTGTCCCTTCTAAGGTATCACAGAAAGTCTTTCTCTCTACACCAGGAACATGATCTCAAGGCAGCATAGGGACAGTCATAATCAGACTAAGTTCTGGATCCTGGGTGAGGTGTGGGCTATGCTCACAGGCTGTGACAAGCAGTCTTCAACTACTCAATCCAAGATGTTGGTCTCCCTGCCACCCTCTTACTTCTCCTCTATCGTACTATAAAAGGAAAGATGAGACCTTCACTCAGCAAGCCATTCATCCATCTGTCTACCCATTCACTCATGAGTCTACCATTATCTACCAACCAATTTATACCTCATATTTATTTCTCCATCCAGTTACCCACACATCCACTCACATCCATCTACCCAAACACCTGTATATTTAACATTCACCCAACCATGCACACACATCTACCTACTAACTTGATCATCCATTCATCCATCCTCTACACGTCCATCTACCCACTTACTTGTTTACTTACCAACTACTCCATCTATCCACCATCTCTCTATCTATGCATCCACACAACCATTCACTCACCCACACATCCATCCATTATCCATCTACCCACACAGCTATCTGCCATCCATCCATTCACCCACATATCCATCTACCTAACCACTGATATGGGGAACAGATGAAGCCCCGAGTATGTGAAGTCCTGAGTGGGTGTGTATTGTTGATGCGAACAGGACATATCAAAGACCAAAGCCTCAGACCTAAGGGAAACTGGCAAAGCTTTCTCCCTGGGTAAGGCTCAGAGAGAGGGCAAAACCTTCCTCTGGTCTGTTGATAGAGTGTGCATCAAGTCTCCATCATAGCTTCTCTCCCCAGATGTTTACAGCTGGAAGACTACTCCTCTACAGAGACTGTTTTTAGTGAGATTAACTACACCTGCCTCCTTGTTCAGCTGTATACCACTCAGTTGTATACCTTCCTCCTTGACTTACTACTATGAAATAACCCCATCTCCCTGTTCTGTTATATATAATAAACATGTCTGAGCTTCTGGAGTGTTGCGGCTTCACCATCAGAGAGCCCAGTTCATCCGATTTCAACTTCTCTGTGTGTCTACCTTTTCTTCATTCCCTCACTGACCAGTTGGGTCAATCCCTAGAGCCTTGCAAGAATGCAGTACACATCCATCTACCATCCACCCATGTACCCATTCATCTACCTATTACCTATTCATCTGTCCATCCATCCATGTACCCATCCACCCTCCCGTCCATCCACC
>CABHPQ010170725.1:0-14112 GCA_902168405.1 Peromyscus aztecus | reverse complement strand
GTGTGTGTGTGTGTGTGTGTGTGTGTGTGTGTGTGTGTGTGTGTGTGTGCAGCTTCATAGCCTGGGCTAAGGTAGAGGAGGAGGATGTGACTCAGCCCTCCACTCCAGGAGTGTCCAAAGGGAGAGGCATCAGGTTCTCAGAGGGCCCCCGTGGGTGGTGTCTACCAGGAAGTGCTGCCCGAGGAAGTGGAAGGTGGGTAGTTCTGATCTTTGCCGCCTCATCAGAGTTTCTGTTTTACTGGGTGAAAAAACCATATGTCTGGATCTTCCCTTTCATCCAAGGGGAACTGTTCAGTTCCTTTCCTACAGGGTACCAGGGACCTTGATCCTGCCTAAGGAATAAGTTTTATATAAACAACAACCACTTATTTTTTTCTAAAGATTTATTTATTTTATTTTATGTATATGGTTATTTCACCTGCATGCAGATACGGGCACCACATGCATGTCTGGCGCGATGGATCCCTGGAACTGGATCCATCTGGACAGGCGTGAGCTGCCATGTGGGTACTAGGAATTGAACCCGGTTGCCTCTAGAGGAGCAGCAAGTGCTTTCAACCACTGAGCCATCTCTCCAGCCCAGACAACCACCCTTTGTCAAGAGCAAAATGCTTCTCATCATCTGCTGCAGCTGTGTGGGGAGAGCCTTGCAGAATAAGACAAGGGTCAGAGAGGTGAGTTAACAGGACCACTCTGAAGCACAGACAGATGAGGCCAGGCTTCTTTGCATGCTGCTCACTGGCCAGGGTATTTTGTGAACTTAAGGGGCATCTTGCTATTCCATTCTTTATTCCACTACAGATGAGAGACTGGGATGGTGGAGGTCTAGCTCAAGGCTGCCCTGTGGTGGTAACCTCGGGCTGTTTGCTCTTTCCTCCCAATCTTCTTGTGGGGGAAAAAGAATTAATAGTAACCAAACAGCTGCCCCCCTGCCTGGTGCTTCCTGTAGCTAGTGCTACCTGAGTGACATTTCTTTGGATCACATTTGCTGTGGTGGTGGGCATGGTCAGTTTTGCCCACAAGGCAACTGGCTTTTAGAGGAGTACAGCAGAGCACAGATCTGAGTGACTTCCTGCCCTAGAATTTCAGCTGGGCTTCTTCACTCTCCTGCAAGGAGCCTGAGCTAAGAACTGCAGGCCAACAGTACCCATCAGGGGGCCTTGCTGGTTCCCCATCTCACAGGTGACGTAATGGGTTTGTAGACATCCTGCAACTGCTCCCCATATGCCTAAGACAGCTGGGACTTGAACCCTGGGTCTCATCTCCCCTGCCTCCTAGTGGGAGCTTGTGGTGACCTTTCTCATGCTGGGACTGAAGGGTGGTCCCCCAGGATAAGGCAAGGCAACCCAGCTAGGTAGCAGGAGGCAAGATTTCCTTTCAAAGCCACTGAAGGATTTTGGTTGTCTTCACCCAACTGGCCTTGATTAAAAATAGAGCTTGTGTGCCGCTCTGCCCAGCAGCCAGGCTGAGATCAGAAGCCCTTCCCAGCAAGCCTCGTCTTTTAAGTTATTTATTTGTCTGCATTTTGCATCGTTTGCCATTGATTCACGTGGACTCTTCTTCTGAGCCCCTCTGGAGCCTGTCTGGCAGGGAGCAGCTCCAAGCTCCCTTCTCCCAGGGGTGCCCACTTTTCCTGGAGGGCAGTCCATTGCCAGCTGCTGCTTTGTGACTTCTACCCCAGGTCCTGTGTTACCAGAACTGGCTTTGGTACAGACCCAGGGACCCACCTTCTTCTCACTCTGCTCCCCTTGCCCCAGGATGTTGATTTGTAAGGATTACACCCTTGGGTCACACAAGCTCCTGACTGAGATTAGGTTTAGGGACTGGGAGATGCCTCTGGGACCCCAGAGAGGAGATGGGGGCAAAGGGTCAGGCCTTTCTGGTTCAGCTGACTGCCTCACTGGTGCCTGCAGACCTGGAAGCTTTGTAGCTTCTCCCTGTTGTCCTGGTGCCTATATCCTGTGCCTCAGTATCCCCTGTCTGTGCCTCTGCAATGCCCTTTCACTGAGCTGTGCTCATGATCTGAGCTGATGGGCTTCGCTTCCTCACCAGACCCTAAACTGACCAAGAGGAGCCCTGGACTCCAGATCATGCTGAAATGCAAACATGGGCAGAAACAGAAGTCCAAGTCAGGGATCCCAGAGACCCAGAGATATGCTCCCCAACCCCTCTTTGGACAGAGCTGAGCCTGGACTTGAAGCTTGAATGGAAGGAACCTTACAATGACACATGGGCCCCCGCCACACAGCCAGCTCCCCGTCGAGCAATAGCTCCACTGTCCCTTCCCACTCGGTGACTTCAGGCAACTCGTCCACAGGACTGATAGTAAATTTCAGGTGGCTGCTCTGTCTGCAAGTGCTAGAAAACCAAAGAGCAAACCCTGGTGAAGGAGAGATGCATCATCTTGTCTACCATGGGGTCTGAATGTGGAATGCCCCCAAAGCTCAAGTCTTTGGACACTTGGTACCTGGGTGGTGATTCTGGTTGGGGAGGTTACGGAACTTTTCGGGGTGTGGCCTTGCTGGAAGTGTGTCCTTCAGAGCAGGCTTTGAGAATGTATAGCCTCGTCCCACTTCCAGCACACCTCCAGTTCACTCTCTGCTTCGTTTTGTAATTGGAGATGTGATGGCTCAGCTTCTTGCTTCAGCCTTCTGCTGCTGTGCCTCCTCTGCCGTCATGGACCCCCTCCCCCAGAACTATAATCCAAAATAAATTCTTCCGTAAGCTGCTTTTAGTCATGGTGTTTTATCACGGCCACAAGAAGTGATGGATAATCTAATAATTGGGGCAGAGCTGGCAAATTCAGGAGCCCAGTGAAGGAGAACTCTTAGTTGGCTTTTCAGCTAGCTTCTTGGCTTCCCCCTCATAACCACAAGATGGCTGCCACAGCTCCAGACACCATCCTAAGTCTAAAGTAGAAAGACAAAGTGGGTGTATCACACAGACATAGCTATTGTTACAAAAACCAAAACAGTAATGGGATTGATAAATACTGATATTTATTTCCCTCTCCTTTTTCATTCCAAGGCCAGTTCGGTGTTAACAGGGAGCCCAGTGGTGTTGGGACAGGGTCTCTCTATCTTGTCCTCATTCACAAGGAAGGAGGTGACTTATCACTGCAAGTGTGCTAGTCCTCAAGAAGAGAGAGAAAGGGGAAGACACACTCATCCTTTTGTGAGTACAGTCACAGAGGATGCATGGATCACCTACACCACAGGGTAGAATTTGGCTGCATGACCACGCCTAGCTGCAAGGGATGCTGGGAGATGCCATCTTTGGATGGGCAACCGTGTGCCCAGGTACAAGCTTCCTAGTTGTACCTGGAAAAAAACAAGTAAGGGGGAGGGGGCGTGGATTCAGCATTCTTTTCTCTCTCCAGTGGGGAAAAACCCCACACAATTAAATATATGCATAAGGCAGGGGAGGGTGGGACTCCTCGCAGGCCCTGACTCACATGTCCTTTGAACCTGAGGATCCCTTCCCACACACCCAGCTAAGCCCCACAGAACCTCTGTTATCCCACTGGCTAAAATTCATGCCATGCCGAAGCAGTGCAGCCTGGCTGGTAAGTACAGGGGAAGTGAAGGGAAGAAGGCTGGTAGGTGGGCCACTAAGAATGTACAGGAGACAGCCTGGCAAGTAGCTCCATTCTTCTCTGATTGATCAATCAATTGATTGATTGATTGATTTTCCTCCTCTTCTGGGGAGCATCTGAAGTGAGCATGCCTTAGTCAGGCAGACGTCAAGAGTAAGCCACTGAGCGTGGGAAGGGTGGGGATACAACCACAGGTCTCTCTGCCCTCCCGGCAGGCATCTCCACTTCCTTCTTGGATACCGTGAGAGATCTGACTGCCTGTGTCCCAGCCCTGTCTCACCACCACTGGGCAGAAATCTTTCCTCCTTTCCAGCTTGGGGATCCCGGGAAAGAAGCTGATTGGCCATCTGGGATCAATAACTGGCCCTCCAGACGATTTAACAGTGACCTCAGGGTGGAGCCAATAAGGTCCTGGAAGCCACCAGGAGGAGATAGCTTGGGAGAAGGTGGGATCAGCAGGAAACCCTGGGTACAGAAGCCAGTCAAGGCCAGGTGGACTCAGTTCTTCAACAGGATCACAGGGTGGGCTGGGGAAGCAACTTTGGGGTGAGAGGACATGGTCAGTTCTAGAAAGCTTCAGGCCCAGGCAGAACTGTCCCTGGCTAAACAGTGTGACCCAGAGTCCTGGTGTTTCCTGATTCGGGTACAAATATGGTGTTTAGTCATCTGTACCCTGGTCTTCAAACTGTGCTCCAAGTAACCCTCCAGAGCCAGAGCCAGGCAACAGTGTGTTCATCATTTCATTGTGCTGTAGTTTTGCATCTATAAAATAATGAGAATGTGTAATAAGGATTATTCATGGGAATTTGCTTTCAGGCTTAGACTGAGTGAGTCAGGTGAAGGGTCTGTCTGCTGGGCAGTGCTCAGATGTTTGTCTGTTTCTTGAGAGCTCATTTGGAGGCTCTAGTTGGGGAGCACAGCTACGTGTGTACCCTTGACCAGAGACCGGTCCTCCTCTATTCAGGGAAGGCCGTCCTCTTTGACTGACAGAACGTGCAGCTTAGGGAGGGATGCACATGGCACAGTGAGGGAGGAAGGGGACACCCATCTAGCCAACCTGATCAGCGGAGCCAATCCTGATGACAATGGGGTGACAGATGTCGCAGCCAGATTGCCCTCACATCCTGCTTATTTCTTCTTACTGATGTTGTTGTTGTTGATTATGTGATACTAGTTGAACCAAGGGTTCAATGTCTAAACAATGGACTGGTTTTGAGAATTTGTCAACCTGACATGGTATGACTGCCATGTGACCCTGGCCATGTGACCTTGTCTCCTCTGCAGGCTGTACTAGTTCCTCCCACCAGCCACCCCGGTGCAACTCGAAATAGTTCCCCCTTGGGACAATCTCCATCAAGGTGTGGCTAGATGCCACAGATCTGAGGCTCCGGGGCAGGGCAGCTCTCCTGCCCCTCCTGGCTGGCAGAGGCTGCTCAGGCCCTGGTGTCTATCAAAGTGGTACTGCTGTGTCCTGGTGAGGAGAGACAGGCAGCTGGGAGTGGAAGGGACAAGCTGGAGCAGGAAAAGATGACCCCAGAAACATACTGGTTCAGCCTGAGGCACAGGGTCCATCTGCTGCCCCCCACCAGGCCTCATGCGAGGGCTTGACAGACTTTTATCCACTAGGTCCTGAAAACCTGCCTGTCTTGTCCAGGGAGAGTGTTCAGGGAAAGGAGCATCCAGGAGTGTTTCCCTTCCCCCATCACACATCACAGAGAGCCCCTCCTTCCCACTGTTCACAAGTCACAGCTGGGAACCTTCCAGAGCTCTGAGTGGATCCTTCTGACAGTGTGGGGTTTGTTCGTGAGGATGACCCAGGTGCTTGTCAAAACCACATCTCCCAGAGCCTCACTGTCACACTCCATCTGCAGCCTGGTTCTGAGGCACGAGGCCAGGCCAAGAACAAGCATTTTATCAGGACCTCAAATGATATTACGGACACTGAACTTGGAGTTACAGAGCCATTGAGATTAAAGGAATGAGCTGGGGATCCCCCAGACGTTGGTGGGTGCTGTGTAATTTTAGGCAAATGACCTCCCTGGTCCCTTGGAGATGCAATGGAGGCGTCATACTGTCTCCCTCAGAGTGCCACTGTGAAGTCTGAGGCCCTCAGGGCTGGTGACATCAGTAGATAGCAGTGAACACTATTCCTCTTGGGACTAGCAGTATCTCAGGCATCCCTGATGCCCCAGGATACCGGGTGGCTTGAGTGACAGGAATAGAGGCCCATGGGGCCCACGGACCAGCATCTAGTTCCACATGTTGCCTCTTTGGGTCCCAGAGTAAGAGCTTACCCTGTCTACCTTGGGGCCTGCGAATGCCATTAGTGCTTCGGGCCACACCCCACACTCACCACCTTCCTTCCCAAAGTCCTGTCAGTGGAATCTGCTTCCCCCATCAAGACCACCTCTCATGCTGCCTTTGGACCAGGGAAAAGCAGCCAGCTCTACTCAGGGGAAGAGGGGCTGAAGAGGGATTGTGGGGGTGTAGGAGCCCAGGGTGGTGAGTGAGGTTCCTGTTGGCTGACCACCAACTCAGAGAACGCCCTCTGTACCAGGCCAGCAAAAGTGAGTGCCTAGCCATACCTCGATGAGGCGACCCAAGTGCAGGAGGACAGACAAGCTTGCCCCCACTGGCTGCCTCCCTGTCTCCTCAGCCACGGGCCTGGGGGTACCAGATGCAGACAGCAGACATCCCCATGAATGCTGCAGCACTGACCAATGTTGCCAACAAGCTGCCTCATGCACCCCCAGCTCTCAAAATATTTGTACATCAAGAAAGTTGGGCCAGGGGCAGAGCACATCCACCCTGCCTCACCGGACTCCAGCTTCCCTCTCTGTGACATGGGACCTTGTAAAAGCCATATTCCAGGATCCCGAAAGCGTGTGTTGCCAGGCTGGGGGAAGCACCTGTGGACACTCATTCCTCCCTCCCTAGAATCCTTTCTGCTAGCTCTACCAAACAAAGATGGCGATAGAAAACAAAACAGGCTGGAAGAAGGCTCCAAGGGCAAAGTGCTTGCTATGCAAACGTGGGGACCTGAGTTCGATTCCCAGGACCCACGTGGTCACAGGAGAGAACCTATTCCTGCAAGTTGTCCTCTAGGTTTCACATGCTCACTGTGGCACATAAACCCCCACACGCCTTATACACATAGACACAGTAAATAAGCATTAAAAAAAAAAGAAAAGAAAGATGGAGAGATATTGAGAAAGATATATAACAACATTGACCAGTGGTCTCTATACATAACTGGTACACACATGTACAAAGCATTCACATATACATACACCACACACATACATGAAATCTAAAACAAACGACCTCACTCATAAATTACCTGGAGGACTGGAGTTAATGCCCAGCAAAAGTAAGAGCTTTGAGTGTGTTAGCTACAATCTAGTGACCGGCCCTGGGCTGGTGTGGCCACCAGAGACTCCACAGCCTTCTGTGGTCAGCCTGGCCATCCCACTGCCTCTGGTCTGGACAGAAGTTCCCCAAGCCCATCTAGGGAAAAGCCTACGCGTGTGCATGTGCTCTTCAGAGTCCCTGTGAGAGGTTCACATAGTGCCCAAGGATTGTTCAGATGCTGACCCTGACCCAAGCCACAGGGTTGCTCTGTCAGCTTTCCCTCTGGAGGGCTTGGCTGTTGTTCTTGTTTTGTGTGTTCAATCTTCACGTGGCAAGGAGAGGAGTGTCCCAGATGTGGAAACTGAAGCCGTGGGCACAGACTCCTGCACTCCAAAGTGGGGTCTAACTGTGCAGGGAGATGAATCCTCCAATTCTCACCCAAGTGGCTCTCTACCTCTACCCAGTCATACCTGCTTCCAGGGAACCTTCCAGACGTCCCACACGACTAGCTGCCTCTTTCCACTTCCTGCCTCGGCAGCATTCCTCACCTCTGAACCACCCGTTTTACCTGTGCACACTGGCCAGTGTACCCTGATCCTTCCACACAGTCAGCCCAGGCTTCCTCTGCACTTGACGTCTGTCCTCAGCTGCTCTGGAAACAGACACACCCACAATTCTGCAACAATGACAAATGCAACTTAAGGACACACCAGTGAAATCTGGTGGCCCGATGGAAATGTCAGCTCATCAGGCTTCAGGTACTGCTGGGTCCAGGGACCCTGAGACTCAGTTCTGATCTCTCTGATTGGTTTCCCAGGAGATCAGGAGCCCTTGACAGTTCCACACGTAACCTCTTGTCTTCTCTGTAGATCAGATAGTACAACTTCCCTTTTCCCAGAGTCTCAACAGGAGCCAGAGTTGCTTCCTTCTCTCTAGATCGGACCTGTCCATCACATTCCCTTGTTCACAATATCCTCTCACTGGAGGCTCATGGAGGAGGGTCTCCTCTGTTTGCTTAACTGCAAGAACAAACACCCAGGAACACAAAGGCCTCTTTCTCACTCCAAAGGTCAGCTTCTCACCCCAAACCTGTTCTCCTCCCTACTCACCACGTTCGTTCTCAGCCAGACCCACACAGACTCATCAGATCTTCCTCTGCCTGTGTGGGAGGGGCAATAACGTCACCCCTCTTTTGCACCCAGTGCAACAGAGGTTCAGAGAAGCAAAGAGAATGGCCTAAAGTCACACAGCAAAATGGGCCAGACAGAGACAAGAGTCCTGGAACCAAGGCCCCTTTGGTATTGGCACAATTAACATGCTGACATTCTGCAGGGAGACCTAGAGGGGCGAGGAAGAGAATTCCAAGCCCCTGGTTGTATAGCAAGTGGTCCAGTGCAGCCCATGTGTTCTTCTGTCCTGGTACCCTGAGCAGAGAAGAGCACTGAGAAGCAGTTCATTGTGAGGCTGAGTACAGGCGACCCCTCCTCCAGCTAGTGAGGGCTGTCATGAGGTTCGAAGGTGCCTCGGGGGGCTTCCCGTTGTGATATGGACAGGAGGGAAGCTCATAGGACCCCACTGGACATTCTATGAAGATAGATGGGGTGGTTCAGAACCATGGGACCAGTCCCGTCCCCACCACATCACATACAAGCTGAGCTTTCTCCTGCAAACATTTCTGTTTTTTTTTTTTCTTTGTTGTTTGAATTACATCTTGATGGAGGGGGCCATGGAGGGGGCCATGCACAAGTCATGCTGTGTGTGGCGGTCAGGGGATTTGCAGGACTCAGTTCTCTCCATTCTCGCTACGTGGTTCTCGGGACTGACCTGAGGCCGTCAGGCTTGGTGGTAGACTCACTGAGCCATCTCACCAGCCGACTCCTCTCCTTTCCTGTGCCTCAGTTTCTTCATCTGTAGAACAGGACAAGCGTGGCTGCTGCCTCCTAGAATCATTCTGAAGACTAAGCAAGTCACTGCCTGTGTCTCTTGTCAATGTGTGCAGAGTTTGGGGCCGTGCTGAGGGGTGGTCTAGGCTTCATCGACTGTTGTCCACTTTCCCTCGTTGGCCAGTGACAACGGAGCACAGCCGCTATTAATTCTTGCTCTAAAAAAATAAAATCACCTGTGTTGTAAACATGGGGGACTATTTGAAGCCTCTCCCTTTCTCAGACCCCCCAGTAGGCATTGGCTCAAGTGCACAAACAGCAACACAGGAAGGTTTTTTTTTTCTTCTAACTTTCATTTGGAAAAATAAGAAACAAACACGGGCCGTCTGAGAGGCTAGAGAGAAATTAGCATCTTATTAAGTCTTCGCTGTATGCCTGTGTTCATTCTATGAGAAAAAATAGTTTAATGAAACCATTTACAGACAAATTAACAAAGGTGCGTGCACAGAGAAAGCACCGTTAAAAGAGCCCACATGCTGGCAGGCGGCCTCCGAGCCCCGCGCACCGTCAAAACAGATCTTGCAATAATAGATGCGGTGTGATCTGGATTTTGTAAAACGGAAAAAAAAAAAGAAAAAGGAAAAAGATTTGAAGTGAGTGGGCACAGTGTTGAGCAAAAACATGGAGCCAGCCACAGGCAAAGTCATTAACAATGCCATCCTGCTTCTGGTTCATATGACAGAGGAGAAGGAATGGAAAATTCCATGCTCCTGTGCACACACAGCTCTTTTGACAACAATCGTGAGTTACTTACCAGAGAAAAACTGTAAAAAAACAAAACAAAACAAAACAAAAAACAAAAAACATATGAATCTGAAGCAGACCCCATCGTTTTATTCCCAGTGGGAAGGAAGGAGAGTCCTTACCTGGGCTGTGGACCTGACTGAGCCTTCACATCCAGGTGGCCTCTCCTGGAGGTTCCCAAAGGTCAGGCCAGTTTTCTCCCACACCCAGCAAGAAGCTGAGCAACCACAGGGACCAAGGAAGCCCAGTGCTTAGCTTGTTCCATGGAATGTTCTAGGACTGGGAGAAGCAGAGTCTAAGAAAGCCCAAGTGACAGGTCACCTGGATGGGGACAGATTAGGGATTCAAAGAGACTCCTCCAAGAGTGTATCTAGTCACTGCTTCATTTGCTCACCCTCAAATGTGCCAGAGCCCTGAAAGCTAGGATAGAGCTCTAAGTAGTCCAGAGCTCGGCTCTCAGAACACTTGATGCTGGTGTTAATGCCCTTCAACACTCCAATGGAACCTGAAACACAGCAGCTTAACTGCACGTGTTATTTTAAATTCTACTCTTGTCTGTCATGCAGGATCTCACGTAGCCCAGGCTGGTCTTGTCCTTGCTATGTAGCTGAGGATGACTTAAACTTCTGCTCCTCCTGCCTCTGCCTCCTGAGTGCTAAGATTACAGTTTGTGCACCATCATGCCTGGTTTTATGTGGTGCAGGACCCTAGGGGGGATTCCTGCATGCAAGACAAGAGCTCTGACAACTGATTCACAGCCCCGGCCCCTCACATTGTTTTGTAAGTACTGGTAGGTAATGCCTCAACTGTAGCAACGGGGGAAGTAGAAAGTGTGTCCTGTGAAATAACCTGCACTTGACCGTGGACATGCTCGGCCTGCCCTGAGTTCTGGAAGCAAACCGGGGGTTGCAGCCTTTGGGCAGTCACTGTGAGGTTGACTACGGCAGCTTCATGAGACTGAGGGGTGCTGAAAGGAGACCCCATCCCTGGGACATACACTTCAAAGCTTGGGGGCCATTCTCACCACACTCTGAAGCACCCTACTACAGACTTCAGACTTTGCTTGCTTGGGTCCAGAGTCACACCATGCAAACTCCTAGCGTTGTGTTCAGTGTGTGCAATGTCCTCATGTTGACATGGGAAGTGGCCAGCGTCTAGAGTCAGGTAATCTCCATGAATTCCCAGCGGGTTCTGGAGGTGTCAAAGGGGTTGTGGGACAGTTTCTCACTGGGCAGGACTGTCCCACTCCATTCATTGCCTGTCCCCCAACCAAATGCATCTGTTTTATAAAGACCCCTGCGGGCTTCCCAACCCACTGAAGTCTGTCACCACACCAGCTCAATCACTCAACGTAAGGAGTACTTGTAAAGTCTCATTTTATAGACAGGAACAGAGACCTGGGGGTGTGGTCTATGGAGTACTCGGTGCAGCACTCTGCCTTTCCTCCTGTCTGGTTGGCACTGAGGACATCAGGGCATTGTACCCATCTCCATACATGAAGGACCTGGATGGAGGAGTGGACCGAGTGCTGGAGACGGGTGGAGGGATGACTGTGACATTATAGTCGGTGTATAGCATCTCCACCAGACATGAGGAAGGGGACAGGGCTCCAGGCAGAGGGGCTACGTGAGTGAGCTTGTAGAGGACAAGCAGCATGATGTGCTTAGAGCCACGGGAAACCTCAACAACAGGAGGAGATACAGGCCCGGGCAAAGGCTGTGATCTGGTTGTGTTGTGTCCCCAAGTCTGGTGAAGCTGTGTGGTAATGGGAAGCCATGGGAGGATTTTTGAGCCAAGCTACTGTGTGTTTTATAATAGGCTCTGGGAAAGGAGAATGGATGAGGAGGGTGAGCTGAGCTTCACCGGGCCAGAAGGGGAGGGAGCAAGAGGGTGGAGCCTGTTGCAGATCAGTAGCTTCCTGACATACGGGCTACTGGCCCAGAGCTGGAGAGCCATAGATGACCTGGGGGACAAATGGGTGCTGGATGGAGGAGAAGCAGAAAAGAGCTCAATGGTGATTTCTCCACTGAGATATTTTAAACCTGCACTCTCCCAACACCACATCTCCACCCACCGCTCTCACCCTGGACCCCGGTTATCAGAAAACAGATACTTGGAGAGGTGACTCAGTAGTTAAGAGTGTTTGCTGCTCTTGCAGAGAATCCGAGTTCTGTTCTCTGCACCCACGTTGAGCAGCTCACAACCACCTATAACTCCAGCTTCAGGAGATCTTGTGCCCTCTCTTGTGTCCTCTGAGGGTACCTGCACTCATGTGCATGTGCATGTGTACACACACACACACACACACACACACACACACAATTCATAATACTAAAAATAAATCTTTTATACAAATGCAAGGACAGTCCTCCCATGCAATAGTTCCTCTGCACAGACCTTGCCTGGTTCCCTGCCCAGAGTAGGTGGCCCTCCATCCTTCCCATCCCAGAGCTCTGGTGGCTCTCATCACAATCACTAATCACAATTAATCTTGCCCAGCTGGCTTGCTGTTATCTCTAATAGTCAGGGTCCTTGCTATCTACATTCTCTCTCAAACAGTACTGGGCACACATTAGCTACTTGAAAACTATTCATTGAATGAATAAATAAGTGAAATATTGGACTCATCAAAGGTGAAATTCCCAGTGGGTACTCAGAGTCTCCTCTGCCACCATTTGCGCCTCCTCCTTTTGATGTCATTTCTGCTGGTCCACATTAAAGTCACAGGAAGGGACACCAGCAAGTCCCACCGAGACTTGATTAGGAAGGGGTGTATCAGGCTCCTAAAAGCCTAGGGAAGAGACTGGGAGGTTACTGTGACCTTGTTCATGGAGGTCCCTTTGCCCCTATATGCTCAGGTGGATGCTGGGGCTGAGAGGGAGGAGGAAGCTGGAACCCAGGACCCAGATCCTTCCTGGAAATCCCAGGCATCGGGATGTTAAAAACAAATTTCCCAAGAAGTCCTGGTGGGGTGGCTGCCATGAGCTCAGTAGGAGAATGATCGATCACTCCATGCTTTCCTCTGCAGTTATCCTGCCCACCCCCTGCCCCATCGCCCTTGGTCAGGCTATGACTTCCACTGTCCCCGTCAAGTCCCTGGATGATGGCACAGCCACTGTCCTAGGAGATGAGCATGGTCACTGGGATGGCCATTCTTGGTTGTTGACTTTGACTATATCTGGAATTAAACTAAAACCCAAGCAGCTGGGCACATCTGTGAGGGATTTTTTCTTAATTAAATCATTTGAAGCAGGAAGACCCACTTTTAATATGGATCTTTTGAAATGAGAAGATGTATTTTTAGTTGAGATTTTTCTTTTTCTATTTTTTTTTATGTTTTGGTTTCTTTGAGACAGGGTTTCTTTGTGTAGCCTGGCTGCCCTGGAACTGCTCTGTAGAACAGGCTGGCCTTGAACTTGAGAGATCCACTTGTCTCTGCCTCCCGAGTGCTGGGATTAAAGGTGTGCACCACCGCTGCCTGGCTAATACAGATTTTTTGAGATAGGAAGATACACTTAAAGCTGGGCCATTCCTTCTGCTGGCAGCCTATACAAAGGAAGAAGGAAGCTTGCTCTCTTTGCCTGCTTGCTTTTGCTCTCACTGGCAAGTCCATTCCTCAATAGGCATTTAGAGCCTATTTCTTTGGGATTCTGGTGTCTTTTGAAGACCAGCTGAAACATCCAGCCTCATGTGCTAAACAACTACTGAATTATTGGACCTTCCATTTGTACATTTGTAGACAACCATTGTTGGACTAGCTGGACCACAGCCTGTAAGCCATTCTAATGAATCCTGTTTCTCTCTCTCTCTCTCTCTCTCTCTCTCTCTCTCTCTCTCTCTCTCTCATTCTTTGATATACATATATACATCTACTTTATATATACATATATATATTCTGTTGGTTCTGTTCCTCTAGTGAACCCTGATAAATACAGTGATCATCCCATTTTTATGGGTGGGGACAGGATAAGGGCTTTAGGGCTAGGCACATCATCACATCACCGTATCTGCTCAGCCCCATGCCTGGACACTCCACAGTGGCAGAGGGAGCTGGTCCCCAGTGCCTCAATCCTCACCCCCATATGTAGATGCTACCTCCTCTCCTTATCTCCCTAGGCAGGAAACAGCAGGAGAGAGATAAGCGAGCCAGGGCAGCCTCCCTGAGCCTCCAGCCCTGCAGCAGCTGCAGTGTGGCCAGGTCAGAAGAATAGAAGGAAGCAGGAAGAGGCAGGAGTCAGAGCCTGTGAGTAGGAGGCTGTGAGTTGCTAAATAACACTGTCTCCAGGCCTCTCTCCCCTGGAAACAGGGGGGCCTGAGGCTGAAGAGTCTTTCTGTAAGGCTTGGGGTGGGCAGTAGTCACAGGGCCCTACTCATGCTCTGGGTGTAGTTAACCAAGCAGGTCATGTGCCTCCAACCATACATAGATCCTTGAACGCCTCTTGTCTATTGTGATAGTTCCCGCCTAGGACTGTTCTTGAG
>CABHPQ010170724.1:0-14360 GCA_902168405.1 Peromyscus aztecus | reverse complement strand
CAGGGAAACTTCTCGGTGTTGTGTTAAAACCATCATCGAAGTCCCTATGCCCTGAGATTGCACACATATACATGCCTAGACACACACAGTTTCTCATTAGTGTTTCCTTCTCAACACACAGGTTTAACTCCACCCATAACATCTATTCCCTGGCATCACACTGTATGTGAAACATGGCTGCCATATGAAATAATAGGATAGACACAAACACAGTCATAGGGTTGATTTTTATTTTAGATGTGTGTTTGTGCAGTTTATAAGCTCTTTATCAAGAGGCCTGCATGACCACATATGTGTTTGTATGTGGGTAAGCATGGTGTGTGTGAACTAGTGTGGTTGTGAGAGACTGAAGATAGTGGTGGTGCTGTGTATTTGTGTGTGTGTGTGTGTGTGTGTGACTAAGTGTGTGGGATGTGAATGAGTATGACATGTGCCCAGGTATATGACCCAACAACTCAACTTCCTGCTGGTGAGATTACAGAACAAGAATGTATTTAAGAACAGTCAGCACAGTCTTGTTCATAAAAATAAAAGTTGGTAAGCGAGTAGATATCACTAATAATCACTGAAAATATGAGGACAATCAGTGAAAATACTGTAATGTTATCTGCCATGGCCCATGGCATATTGTAGCAGATAACAACTAATAATTCAGATGTCAACCCAACAGACAAGTAATTCTCTTAGGGAGAAACCTGTTTCAAGAAAGGTTTACAGGGCCACTGACACTGAAAACTGATTGCTTCTATCTGTAATTTCACGTGTGCAAAAACATCTGTGGAATCTCCCTAATACTGTGCATTTTCATCTAATGTGTACCTGTAATCTCATGATTACATCTCAACCTAATGGTACTTATTCTGTGGACTGTCTAAAGATGATTTCTTCTTAAGCTGTATAATTGGATGAATAGAAATAATACTAGGATATTTTTCATAGCTCAGGCTGACATAGGAAAATAGTATTCTCAGCTACAGAGATAGGTTTTTACACAATTAGCTGATTTAAGACCCCTGAGCAAATTCAACGTAGACTATCTGCCCCTTCAAACAAACTGTAAATGGACAGATTGCCAGATGTCTTGCTTGAACCAACAACAGGCCTAAGAAACTTTGGTGCCAGTTCCCCAGTAGCTCAACTCTGGCTGATAACATTAAAGACATAACTCCCTGCACAAATTCTCTTAGCATCTGACACCTAGATGCACGAACTCCTAATCAAAGTTTTATGGGACAAGAGTAAAGGTTCAACCAACTAACTATTTATGTTTGGGTCCTGGAGGTATTATAAGGTCACTGTCCCTCCAGAACGTGTGGAGCACTCAAGTACTACATGTTTCTGCCTGTTCACCAGAGAGCTTGGCTGACAACCATTCCCAGCCATGCTGGCTGCCTGGTCAGTCGGCATAACATTCCATATCCTAGAGTAACCCTGTGATTTCACGTATGTTGTCAGTTGGCTCTGCTTCTTATTGTATTCTCAAAAAATACAATGTGACCCTCAAAATGTAACTCATATGTTATCCAGGGCTTTCTGTTGGGTATATTTATATATCTATATAGATATATAGATATGTAAAACTATAAAAAGACAAATGAGGTAAGAAAGAAATTTTCAAGATGGAGGAATAAAGAAAGTTAGCATCAAAATGGGTGTGTTCCTTCCTTACCTCTCAGATAGAAAAGTTTAGTACTCATTGATATCATGGATTATTTTGCATACCCTAGATGTGGTCTTGGAGCAGGCAATCTAAAGACCATGATAGCTACCAATAAAGGAAGATGTCAAATCTGTTAATTTTTGGTTTTGACCGTGTCTAACTTAATGGCAAGCGAAATGCTAGGAAATATGACTTAAGATTGTACACTGTAGATGTAACCAACCGTCGTATAAATAAGAAACACAGAACCAATGCAAAGAAGAAAGCCAAGAGGTCAGAGCTAAGAGCCAAAACCTTACCCTTCCTCCTCCTGCAGTGGTCCTACCTCTCCGAAGGAGGAAGGGTAGCCCGGCTAGCTCAGTCGGTAGAGCATGAGACTCTTAATCTCAGGGTCGTGGGTTCGTGCCCCACGTTGGGCGCCATTTGTAGCTAGAGTTTTCCTGCCTGGCCCACGGTCAGGATAAATCTCTCTCACCTGCCAGCCACCGCCAGGACAAGCAGCATGAAAAGATGCCGGTAAGCCACGAGCCATGTGGCAAGGTATAGATTTATGGAAATGGATTAATTTAAGATATAAGGGCAGTTATCAAGAAGCCTGCCACGGCCATACAGTTTGTAAGCAATATAAGTCTCTGTGTTTACTTGGTTGGGTCTGAGCAGCTGTGGGACTGGCAGGTGAGAGAGATTTATCCTGACCGTGGGCCAGGCAGGAAAACTCTAGCTACAGTACACTCTTCCAACACCTATTCAATATAGTACTTGAAGTCTTTGCTAGAGCAATAAGGCAACTGAACTAGATCAAGGGGATACCAATTGAAAAGGAAGAAGTCAAATGGTCTTTATTTGCAGATGATATGATAGTGTACATAAGTGACCCTAAAAATTCCACCAGGGAACACTTACAACTGAATAACACATCCCACAAAGGAGCTGGATACACAATCAACTCAGAAAAATCAATAGACCTGTTGTATATAAATGACAAACAGACTGAGAAAGAAATCAAGAGAACAGCACCATTCATAATAGTCTCAAACAATATAAAATGTCTTGTGGGAAACTCAACCAAGTAAGTGAAAGAATGATATGATAAACACTTCAAGTCTTTGAAGAAACAAATTAAAGAAAATAACAAATGGAAAGATCTCCCATTCTCAGGGATTTGTAGGATTATCACAGTAAAAATGATCATCCTACCAGAAGCAATCTCCTGATTCAATGCAATCCCTATTAAAATTATAAAACACAATTCTTCACAGACCTTGAAAGGACAATTCCCAACTTAATATGGAAACATACATATACACACACACACAAAAAAAAACCAGGAGACTTGAAACAATCCTGAACAATAATAGAACTACAAGATCTCTTACCAGTCTTGATTAAAATCATACTACAAAGCCATTGTAAGAAAAACAACATAGTATTGGTTATAAAAAAAAAATGGACACATTGGTCAGTGAACACAAATTGAAGACCTGAACATGAAACCATGCACCTATAAACACCAGGATTTTGATAAATAAGCCAGAAATACACACTGAAAATAAATCCAAAGTATCATCTAGAAATGGTGCTAGTTAAATTGGATGACTGCGAGTAGAATAATGCAAATAGATGCATACTTATCACCCTGCACAAAACTCAACTCCAAATAGATAAAAGACTTCAACATAAAAGGAGATATACTGGACCTCCTAGAAGAGAAAGAAAGTAGGGAATAGCCTTGAGTACCCTGGCTCAGGGACAGACTTCCTGAACAGAACCTAGTGCAGTGCAGTTTATACTTCCTGTAATATATAAAGGCAATCCTAAAGAAGTCTCCAAATAATGAGGGAGAGGGAACCTCTACTGGCCATATCTTGTTACCAAACTAAGCTCCCTTTTGGGAAGGGTGCCAATCCAATTCAGTTGTTGGTCAAAGGGGTCCCATGGAAATTCCCAAACAACCCAGGCTGTTGCCAAGACAATAGGTTGATCTCTACAAACTTCCAAGATCCCATTGCTGAAGACAACACCCACAAAACTCATTGAACATGGAGAGGTGGAGCTGGTGCCTATATCAAACCTTCACTCCATGTTCCAATATCTACAGCATGGAAATGTACTCTGCAAGCCACTAAAAGAGAACAGGGAACAACACCAACCCAACTACAAATCCTTTGACCTATGATCTGTCTTGCACCTAAGATCTGTCTTGCCTACAAAACACACTAGGTCAGGGCAAGGAGGTGGTGTGGTACACCTTTATTCCCAGCACATGGGAGGCAGAGGCAGGTGGATCTCTGTGAGTTCGAGGCCAGTCTAGTCTACAGAGTGAATTCCAGGTCAGGCTCCAAAGCTATGTAGAGAAATCTCATCTCAAAAAACAAAACAAAACAAACAAATAAAAAATACACCAGGGCAATGGAGGCACAAATCATGTGGGAGTAACCAACTGATGTCTGATTTGAATTAAGGCCCACATCATGAATGGAACCCATACCTGACACTGCTTGGGTGACCAAGAACCAGAGTCTATAAGTCCAGACAGCTAGGATAAAATCAAATACTCCTGTTCTTAAGGGGGCAAGTAACAAGTAAATGACTCATAATGATATTCTGCTCTACTTATGGATCAGTGCCTTAGTCAGCCATATTCAGAGCTGCTTTGCCAGGGGCCTCATGCAACAGATGGGAACAAGTACAGAGACACACAGAGAGACACTACATAGAGAGACCTTGGAGCACACAGCTCTAACTGAGAAGGCTCTGTCAAATCCCTCCCCTCAGAGCTCAGGGAACCCTGAGGAAGAGAGGCAGAAGGAGTTGGAGAGGAAGAAGGGATGGAGGACTCCCTGAGAACAAGGTCCTCTAAAACAACTCAGCAATGCTCATATCATATCAATGTATTTTTAAAATTTGGAAATACTGCATGTGCACTCCTGTAGAGTGCAGCCGACAAATAATGAGGACTGCTTCATTAAAAATTTCTAAAAAATTGTATAATGTAGCTTGAAGTGTTTTTGTCTCTTTACATCACTTTTTAAGTTAGCATACAGAGTATTCAGTGGCTTTAGGGCATTTTTCAGACATTTAGCCTTTTCTGTTCACCCATTCTCTCTCTAATCAGCCTTATACTCCTAATGTTCTCTTCCTGTCCCTGAATGCATCCCTTTTCTGTTTTCATGGGACATGTGTACCATTAATACCTCTTTTCCTCCTCAGGAAACATGTCTTTGTCCCCTTGCCTTTCTAATATCATGACCATGCCCTACACATACAAATAGAAAGGGATACATATATATTTAAAATTACATTGTAGCTTGGAATGTATATGTAATTATGTGACAGGTATATACAGACATATCAATAGGGCACCTATATAGACTTGTTTCCTAATTAGTGAATTGCCACAAAACAATTCCCCAACCCAGGAAGAAATTCCATATGCAGTATTATACACAATAAATTACAGCTCAGTAAAGAATTTCTTTTTTATTGTCCAAACCCAGGGCTCTCCTCATGTGCTAAACAACAAATAACATACCTTGGCAATTGGCTTTCTTTTTTGGCAGTTGATTCCACCAATGAAGACCATGTTGGGCATCACAGGTCTGGGGAATTCTAACACAAAGTCTGTGCGTAACAACCAAATGGACACTTGGCTGAAGAGGTCATCCATAGTCACTGGAGTCTGGAGAACTTCAGAGGCAATGTCTGTAGCAGTTTTGAAAAACTGGGGGCAAATTGTACGCTCCTCCATGTAGGAGAGGTGGTTCCACACTCTCTCCTTGAATGTCATGGTGTCTGTGAGTTTCAAGAGAAGTCTGGGAACATAAGACAGTGGACTGGGGCACTGGGCACCTTCTTCGAGATAGTGACAAAATACACCTCTTGCAAAGACCACCGAAGGGAGCGACAAATACTTGGCCACAGTTAAACCACACACATCAAAAGGATCAAGAAACACAGCATCAAAAGAACTCTGCTTCAAGTACTCCACTAACTTCTTGTCATTAAACAAATCTCTACAATGTGAGAATAATAATTCAAAGAAATGTTTGGCTGAGCCTGTCAGTAAAGAAACCATACTTTGTTCTGGATTTTTCCATTGAGTGTCACAGAAATACTTGAACTCACGGTTCATATCTTCCAGAGTGTGAGAAGTTGAGTACGTCTTCACGGTCATGTTCAGGGATTTTCCCAGTTGCCAACTCACCTCTGGCACAACTGCCACCACCTCATGCCCCCTGTGAATGAGTTTCTCCACAACCATCTGCATGGTGAACCAGTGGCTCCCATCCATGGGCACCACCAGTAGCTTGCCTGCCTGGGCAAAGCCAGAGGCCAGCAGCAGACACACACAGAGAGGAAGGGAGGCTGGGAGATCTGCAGGAGCCATGGGAGAAGAGGAGCCCAGGACAGTCCAGCTGCTGAGACTGAGCTCTTCTAATAGAGCTGGTTGAAACAGTAAAGGGGCAAAACTTTTTGCAGTGGACGCCTGTATTTCTATGTTTGCAAGTGAAGTTAAATTTCAGTGTTAATGATTTACTCAAAGGAGTAATAATTAATGAACTCCATTGGCTCCAAAACCTATTTGTTGAAACTAATTTGAAACAATGTGTTTGGATGTTGAAGTTCAGAGAAATTAAGAAGCTGCTTATAAGGATCTTCTATGTCCATCACAGGCTCAATTGTATTTTATTAGAAGGGAAACTAAGAAAGATAGACAGTGAGTGTCAACAAGAAGAGGTAGAGAATGCTAGAGGTCACAGAAAAGCAAATCTCTCCCTAAAGGGCACATTATGTCAGAAAGGAGAGACCAGGGTCAAATCAACATTGCTCTGAGTCCATGGATCTGAGAGTTCAGGAGTCTTGACTGACAGACACTGAACCTTGGGACTGTGTCCTGTTGTAGGACTCCAGTAAACCAATATTACACAGCCACTGTCCCTGTCAAAATGAAAACATTCTCTGTGTTAGATCAGTTTCTGTTATTTCAGCACCCTTTCCAAGACAGGATGACTTTCTATGTGAGCCTGGTTTTTAGACAGACATCTGGACAGAAAACAGAAGATGAAGGGATGAGCCTCTGAAGGCCTCCAATGATGATGATCAGATTAAGTTACTCTAGGGACAATGGTCAAAGGCTATGGTGATAATTTATTTTTGCACCCTAGTAAAGCTTATCTAGGGGTCAGAGGGAAACTCAGCTACTATAATAAACATAGAGATCAGGCAGTGAAAGCAACAAACCTTAATCCTATCACTCAGGAGGCAGAGATCCATCTGCATCTCTGTGAGATCAAGGCCACACTGGGCTACATGAGAGAAAGAGAGCCAGGCAGTGGTGACACATGCCTTTAATCCCAGGAAGTAATGTGGCAGGACACAGAAAGCTACACAAGGCGTGAGGACACAGGAACAATCTCCCTTTGGCTGAGGATTTCCTAGTGGTAAGAATGTGGCTGGCTTCCTTCTGCCTGTCTGATCTCTCAGTTTCACCCCAATATCTGGCTCTGGATTTTTTTATTAATAAATAGACTCAGCAATTTGTCTTACATCTGGCAGTCCAAGTTTGTAGCATGAATTCATAAAAAAGCCACTTGCCTGTGGATTTACAGACCCCGGCTCAAGCCTCAGTTGCAGAAGGTTAGAGTATCTACCCCATGTGGGCCAGAGTCTCTTTCACTTCTTCTCTCCCAGTGGATTGTAGGCTCTCTCTGGATCCCCATCTCAGGCTGATAACACACTAAGTCACTGTCTGAAAACCTGCTTGGGGTTCTATTGATCCATGCACAGGAGTCAGCCTCACAACTGAATCGTCATTGTCAGGAAATTTAGTGAGTTCAGTAAGATTTCTTTTAGTGAGAAATTATTTAAAAGAGAAATCTTTCCCACATTAAAAAATGGGAAACATTTCTACAATGGAGGGAATTTGGTCTCTGTTTGATAACACATTAGGCAGTCTGAAAATGGAACAATTAAATGACAGGTTAATTAAGGTTGATGGTTTATATAGCATCAATTATGAAAATTAATTGTTTGGTCATTTATGTTTTAATCATTAAAAAGTTTGGTTAATTTGAGTGCCAAGATAAAAGTTAGAGAAAAACTTGTTATAACAGATCACAGAGAAGTTCAGACCCAGACAGAAGAATTTAAAGGTGAACCTATCTCAGCATTGCATTTTATAGTTACAGAGAAACAGCCTAAGATTTTCAAACAACCAATCTTAATCTATCCAGTAATCTTACAGGAATGGCCAAATGCTCAAGGCTGTGTACAAGCTAACTGGACTCCAGTGGAAATGTTAGATTTGAGGAGATTTAAAGACGATATACTCTCATATGATATGTGCTCTCCTTTTGTAAAGCAGATGTTAAACTCGTGGTAAACATGTAATTGAATTTTCCCTCAGGACTGGAAAGATTTGGTGACAGCTGTCCTACAGACTGATCCACATAATGGAGAACCCGGTGGAAAGAAGAGGCTAAGACTGCAGAACAACAATGTAGGGATAGACGTATGGAAATTTCCCAAGATCAACTTCTTGGAGAAAGTAACTTTGCTGATTTACAAAAACAATCTTTATGTGATGATCACACCCAAATTTTATGTTGAATGGCAGCCTTCAATGCTTGGGACAGAATTGAAGAAGGAGGAAAGAAAACTGAGTCATTTATGAAAATTATATAGGGCCCAAAAGAAACCTTACCTGATTTCTTACAAAGGCTGTCTTCAGCAGTAAATAGAATGATACCAAATTCAGAAGCTAGACAGATAATAATTGAATCTCTGGCTCTTGAAAATGCTAATGCACAATGCAAAAGGTTAATTAGGCCATTAAAGCCAGATCAGCACCCTTGGAGGAATGTATCTGAGATACAATTAATATTGAATCTCATGACCATGATGATGCATGGATAGGAGAGGTGCTTTCCAGAGGTCTGAAGAAAAATAGTAATGCCAGGTGTTTCAATTGTGGTAAACAAGGTCACCTAAAAAGGGAATGTAAACAGGACATTCCTTCGAAACAATGTTTCTTCAAGGAACAATGGCAACAGAATGCCCATCCCTTCTGGATTATGCAGAAGGTGTGGTAAAGACAAATATAGGACTAACAAATGTAGATCAACAAGGGACAGACAAGATAATCCTTTACCTTTGCCACACTGAGAGGCCTCTCACAGGTCCCCATGGCAAATTCAGTTCAGTCTTTTCCTGCCATGGTAGAGGAAACCAATTCCCAGAGTAATTAAATAAACAAATGCCTACTGTAAAAACCTATAGTGCTTGGGGTGATAGAACAGCTATAACAGAGACAATAAAAATTCAGGAGAAACCATAAAGTGAATTTTTTGGCAAACTTGTATAAATGAACAAAGACCCAAATTAAAAATACAAATGAATGACATTATCATTGAGTATGGTGATATTGTGTTCCCCAAAATATTGTGCACCCTAATAAACTTATCTGGGGTCAGAGAACAGGGCAACCACTAGATATAGAGGCCAGAAAATGGTGGCACACATGCCTTTAATCCTAGCATTCCAGAGGCAGAGATCCCTCTGGATCTCTGTGAGTTCAAAGCCACACTGGAAACAGCCAGGCATGGTAACTCATGTTTTTAATCCCAGGAAGTGATGGCAGAAAGCAGAAAAGTATATAAAGTGTGAGGACCAGGAACTAGAGCTGGTTAAGCTTTTAGGCTTTTAGCAACAGTTCAGTTGAGATGCATTTGGATAAGGACTCAGAGGCTTCCAGGCTGAGGAAACAGGATCAGCTAAGGAACTGGCAAGGTGAGGTGGCTATGGCTTGTTCTGCTTCTCTGATCTTCCAGCATTCACCCCAATACCTGGCTCTGAGTTTGTTTTTATTAATAAGAATGGCATTATCATTGAGGGTCTTATAGACAAAGGTATGAATGTAACAATAATTGTACCAGAATTTTGGCATCCAAATTGACCTCTTTAGGAGGTAAATGTTCAGCTGTTAGGGATTGGAACATTATCTCAAGTGAAACAGACCACAAGATGAATCGAATGTATAGGGCCAGAGGACAGAAGGAAAATTAAAACCATATGTGACTAATATAGTTATGAATTTATAGGGCCATGATTTATTACAACAATGGAATATCCAGATTAACATTCCTCCAACCTCTGAAACAAATCATAAACTAACATATGTTTCTGAGAAAATATTAGAAGGTATTATAAAGAAGAGTCACCAGCCATTCATATTGTACAAGAACAGGGCACAACAGCTGATGATCTTTTGAAGACACCAACAGCTCTACCTTTAAAATGGTTAACAGACAAACCTGTATGGGTTCAGCAATGGCCTTTAACAACAGAGGAACTACAGGCCTTCAAACGGCTGGTACAAGAGCAGTTAAATGCTCAACATATTGAAGAATCAGTCAGCCCTTGGAATTCTCCTGCATTTGTTATAAAAAAGAAATCAGGTAAGTGAAGAATGGTAACAGACCTAAGAGCAATTAACAAGGTAATTCAGTCAATGGGCTCTCTACAATCTGGAATTAGTTAGTCTACTCTGATACCTAAAGGATGGCCTCTTGTAGCTATCAAACTAAAAGACTATTTCTTCTCAATACCCTTACAAGAAAAAGACAAAGAAAGATTTGCCTTCATCATGCCTACCTATAATAATTCTCAGTTGTTTAAGAGATATCAATGGAGGATTCTCCCACAGGAAATGTTAAATAGCCCAACCCTGTGCCAATATTTTGTAGGACAACCATTGGAAGTAATATGGAGACAATTTCCCAAATCTATAATTTATCATTACATGGATGATATTTTACTAGCTGATTCAAATGTACATACTTGAGAAAGAATGTTTGAAGAAATAAAGAAAATTTTGCTTTGTTGGGCATTACAAATTGCTCCTGAAAAGATACAAAGAGAGATTCTATTAATTATTTAGGATATAAAATAGGTCTACAAAAAAACTAGACTCCAAAAGGTGTGAATTCGGAGAGATCAATTACAGACTCTTAATGACTTTCAAAGATTATTCAGAGACATTTCCTAACTACCGACCGCTGTTGGGGTAAAAAATAAATGATAAACTGTTCCAAACCTTAGAGAGTAACAAGGACTTAAACAGTCCAAGGGAATTATCAGCTGAAGCTGAGAGAGAATTGGCTTTGGTGGAAAAGAAAATACAAGATGCACATGTGGTTCACATGGATCCAAAGCTTGATTGTGTTTTGTTTGACCCTCTAAGCATTCTCCTACAGGAATTTTAATGCAGAGGGAAGATTTTACATTGTAATGGATGTTTCTACCAAATAAACAGAGTAAAAAATTACAAACTTATGTGGAAAAGATCTCTGATTTGATTTTAAAAGGAAAATTGAGACTTCGTCAATTAGCAGAAATAGACCCAGCAGAAATTGTTGTAACTCTAACTAATGATGAAATTGACAAATTATGGGCAGAAAGTGAACCTTGGCAAAGAGCTTGCAGTAATTTTTTGGGGGAAGATTAACAACAAATATCCCAAAGCAATAGAATTTAACTTATAAAGAGAACTGATTGGTTTTGCCTCACATTGTATGGGAAACACCCATATCTGGAGCTCATACATTTTATACAGATGCAAACAACAAGGAAAGTCAGTTATAAATCAGAAAATTTAAGTAATGTGGTTCAAAGTCCTTATAATTCAGTTCAAAAATCAGAATTATTTGCTATTCTGATGGTATTAATGGGTTTTTCAGAAACTCTCAACATAGTTACTGATTCTCAGTAGCTGAAAGAGTAGTCTTACATATTGAGACTGCAGAATTTATCCCCGATGAGTCAGAATTAACTTTGTTATTTATTAAGTTACAAGACATAATCAGGAATAGGAAGCATCCTTTATACATACCTCACATCTGATCCCATATGGGTTTGCCAGCCCCTCTAGCACAAGATAATGACAAGATTGATAAACTATTGATAGGAAAGGTGCTGGAGGCCTCAAGACTTTATAAAAAAAAAAAATCATGTCAATAGTCAGAGTTTAAAAAAGGATTTTCCCATAACCTGGCAACAAGCCAAGCAAATCATAAGGAAATGTCATACTTGATCTTTTTGCAATCAGACACCAATACCAGCAGGATGTAACTCAGAGGGCACTCAGAAGAATGAAATCTGGCAGATGGATGTATTTCATTTTGCAGAATTTGGAAAATTGAAGTATGCACACCACACCATTGATATCTATTCAGGATTTTAATGGGCAAATGCTCTGAGTTCTGAAAAGGCTGATTCTGTAATTACACATTTGCTAGAAGTTATGGCCATCATGGGTATACCTGTACAAATTAAAACTGACAGTGCTCCAGCATATGTCTCTGGTAAAATGAAACAGTTTTTGCTTATTACAATGTAAAGCATATTACAGAATTATAACACAATCCTATAGGCCAAACAGTCATAGAAAGATCAAATCGAACTCTGAAGGATATGCTAAATAAACAAAAAGGGGTAGCAACAACTCCCAGAAACAGACTGCATAATGCTCTATTAACTTTGAATTTTCTCAGTACCAATGAGAAAGGAACAACAGCTGCAGAGAGACATTGGATAATGGAAAAAAACTACAGAGTTGAATCAGCCTATATACTTTAAAGATGTGCTGACCTCAGAATGGAAACCAGGATATTTTTACGCTGGGGATGAGGTTTTGCGTTTGTTTATACAGGAGAAGAAAAGCTATGGATACCATCAAAAATGATAAAGGTTCAATTTGAACAAGAGAGACCTCTTAATTAGAAGAAGTGATAGTTCATCAACCAGCATGACCATCCAATTTAAACTAACTCATATATTAACTTATATAATGAATACAAAAGCATTCATTAACAAATGCTTTTCATTTAATCAGATATAACTTGCCAAAAGGGAACCTCCCCATAGTTATTGTTGGGGAAGGGTTTTTGTTTTTGTCTTTCAAGAGAATGAAGGCTAAGGAATCTGAAGAACGCTGTACATATGAGACATCTGAAGAAAAAGAACAAATCATCCTGAAAAAAACCCATTAGGTAGAGACTGAACAACAAATGATACAGCTACCTCTCCTAGGACTTGACAATTAAATCAAAATTTTTCTTTTCAGGATTCCATAAAGATGCCTTCACCCCCAGACAGCAGGAAGTAATTTTAAGAACACCACACACACATTCCCAAGAGGTGAGGTGGGTCGTTTTTGGCCATTCAATGGGTTATGGATAATTGTCATTGCTTAGGATGGTTAGTTACAAGTTGTTAATTGTTAATGGTTAGAAAAAAGGCTAAACAAAGAAGATTAGATTCAGGGTTCTTGTTTGAAAAAAAAAAAGAGAGAACTGAAAAAAGTAGATTATTAATCTATTCTGAAAAAAAGAAGAGAGAATATAGATATGATAAGATAAAAAGGTATATATTAAATCTACTTTTAAAGGCAACTACTAGTTTTAATTATTTTACATTGAATTGGATTTTCATATATTGTATACAAATTATGTATATTGCTACAAATTTGAGATTGATTTATATAGATATGATAAAATAAAAAGGTAAAAAATTGAATCTACTTTAGAAGGCAACTACTAGTTTTAAATATTTCACATTGGATTGGACTTTTGTATATTGTTTTTAAATTTTATATATTGATACAAATTTGAGATTGATTTTGTTAGAAAATATTGAACCTATATTTCTAATCTTGTTCAAGATATTGTAACAAGATTAATGTAAATTGTAACATATAATAATTAATGCAAATTGCTAGTCCTTGAAAGTTATTATTACCAACTAATTAGGATATGCAGAAATGAAAGTTAGTAGTTAGTCATTACAATCAAACTTGTAGTCATATTAGGTATGTTTTCCAGGTCAAGCAGAGATATATTTAGATAGACAGATCAGGTTCAAAACTACCTGAGTCTTTGGACTATGTTTTCTGGCCCAATTTCTGAGTGCACCCCACTAAGCCCTCCCAAACAGGAAAAATGCAACCTCAACCAATTCCAGAAAAATGTTGGGGCATGTAATGCTTGGCCTAGGAAGCAAATAGTGACTTCATGTATCCATGAAAAATGACCCAGCAAACTGGTCTGGAATGTAGGTGTCCACCTCTGTGGACCTCAGAGAAATAGACTCTTGTCCTTTTAAGAATGCAAATAGAAGCTGAACTCTGAAAAAAATTCAAAAGGGGATGGAGGCTGGAGAGATGGCTCAGTGGTTGGAACCACTGGCTGCTCTTAAAGAGGACACTGGTTCAATTCCCAGCACCCACGTGGCAGCTCACACATGTATATAAATTCAAATCCAGGGCTTCCAACAACCTCACACAGACATACATCCAGGCAAAACACCAATCAACATAAAATAATAATAAAATATAAAAAAATATACTGGCCCCTGATCCTCATACTAAGAGATTGCCACCTCTATGGATCCTGTAGTAGAAACCAAGCAACAGCTATAATAATCTACAAAGAGTTGGCTAATAACTCCATCCAGGTACAGGGCCTCCCTCATTCCCAGGTTCCAGAACTGGAGGAGTTAGTCCTGCTTGTCTGGGGAAGTCAAGCAGTGGGTCCCCTCAACTTGAAAGGCTGTGCAACAGCTCCACCACAACAGTTACATTCCAACTCTGCATACTGTAGAGAAGAAGCCAGCTTCAATTTACTTGGGAAATCAGACAAACACT
>CABHPQ010170723.1:24571-49600 GCA_902168405.1 Peromyscus aztecus | reverse complement strand
TCTACACCACTGGAAAAAGCGATACCTCTTCCAATACTGTTGATTGCCAGTAGTCTCTCAGGGAGGGATGTGGTTTCAGTGGGTGCCCTCCCCGAGCCACAGAAAATGTTGCTAGGCCAGTGCTGTGCAGATAAACCACAGCCGCAGTGAGTTCATGATTGTGACGGCTGTGTCATGTCCAGAAGTCATCTTTTCCCTTTGACTCTCCTTATCCTCTGGCTTTTAACAGTCTTTCCACTCTTTCATGCTGTTCCCTGACCCTTGACGGAGGTGATATTATATTAGCTGTTCCATTTAGGCCTGAGCACACCGCTATCACTTATTGTCAGCATTTTGGCATTTAATGAGTTTCTACGTTAAACGCTGTCCTCTGCTCTAAGCTTCTCTGATGAAGGCTGGCTGTAGCACTAATATATAGGTTTGAATGTGAGTATTTATAAGCCAGTTTGACAACATGACCATGTAGTAAAACAATAATAGTAGGGTCTCCATAGGGCCTGTGACCTCCCCAGTGCTGGGCTCTTGACCAGGTGTACAGAACTAGGCACAGTTTTCCTCTTGTACAGCAGGCCTCAAACCAGCAGTTGGTGTCCCCGTGACAATCATGGCACTATTTCATAAGCTGGCACATCTTGCCCGGTAGGTCATTATGACAGCTCTCAGGGTTCATAGCTGAGTAACACAGTTAATGACTTTTCTTCCCCAGCAGCCTGCATAGCAGCACATTCTTGCACCTTGAAGGCTAGCCAGTAGGGAGGAATCTTTCAACTCAGCTCCAGTCTGATTCTCTCTGTCTTATGACCAGAGAGTGTGATCTCTCCAGCAGTAGTCTTAATCAAGTTCAAGTGGGCAACCAGGATCAATACCAATGACCTTGAAATGTTTGAGCCCCCTCCCCTGCCCCCAATCAACAACTTATAGGAGAGGTATCTCATATCTGGCACTGAGACTTTTACGTAATAATCTATAGCATTTGGAGAAACATTACCCATCCATAGAGGATACTTATGACGAAACTTGTTTCTTTTTTAAAATAACCTTATAAAACTAGTACCCGTATGGGTTTTCTATATATCCTTAATTTTGGTTATCCTTATCTATGCCACCCTCTTCTTCCTGGGGTTCCTATTCCCTCCCTACACACACACACACACACACACACACACACACACACACACACACACACACACACACCTCTCTTTCTTGCCTTTACCAAGATTCAACATAAGCACGCTGTTCCAAAAATTCCTAGCTAATATCAGCATGTAAGTAAGGGAGACCATGCAGTGTTTGACTTTCTGGACCTAGGTTACCTCTCACAGTATAATATTTCTCAGATCCATCCATTCCGCCCCCCCCCCAGGAAAGTTTAGTAATTTTATTCTTTACCACTGAATAAAATTCCATTGTATATATTACATTTTCATTATCCGTTCTTCATTCATTGACGTTTAAGCCGGTTCCATTCCCTCTATATTGTGAGCAGAACTGCAATGAACATGGATGTACAAGTGCCTATGCTGAAGGGTATGGAATCCTTTGGGTGTGTGTCCAGCTGGGTCATGGAGCACAATTCTGGTTTTAGGTTTTGGAGACACTGACACTTACCTTCATAGTAGCTGCATCAGTTTACACTCCTACCACCCGGGCATGGGTTTTTCTCCCCCACAATGTTGCCAGCATTTGACCTCATTTGCTCTTGATAATAGCCGTTCTGACTTGGAGTAAGATGTTGAACACTTAAAGTATTTATTAACTATCTGTGTTCCTAGACCATGGTTTTAATCAGATTGTTTCTGGTTTTGATATGTAGCTTTTTAAGCTCTTTATATATTCTATATACAACAATACTCTATCAGATTTCTGGTAAAGATTTTCTTCCATTCCTTAGAATGCCTTTCACTTGATTAACAGTTTCCTCTCTTGGCCTTATTTCCTGAGCAACTGGAGTCCTCTACAGACAGTCATAACCTACTCCTGTGTCTACTTTACTCCCAGCTTTATCCTGTAGTGGTTCAGAATTGCAGGTCTGACACTCACAGTTTCACTGTGTCTGGAATTGTTTTACAGGGTGAGAGCTAAGATTCAAGTTTCATTCTTCTGTATGTGCATACCCAGTTTTCTCAGCCCATTTGTTGAAGATGCTGTCCTTTCTCCAGTGTGTATTTTTGGCTGTAATTTTGTAGCCTTATACCCGGGTCCTCTGTCTATTCTGTTGTCTATGTGTATTTTTGTGTCAGTGCCATGTGCTTTTATTACTATAACAAATCATCTAGTTTAAAAAGGGAGAGGATGGGTAGCACACGCCTTTAATCCCAGCACTCAGTAGGCAAAGGCAAGAGGATCTGAGTTCAAGGACAGCCTGGTTTACAGAGCGAGTTCCAGGACAGTCAAGGCTACACAGAGAAAACCCTGTCTCAAAACAAAGAAGGTATATCAGGGCTACACAGAGAAAACCCTGTCTCAAAACAAAGAAGGTATAAAATGTTTAAAGAGAATTCAAAAATTAAAATTTCTTTTCTTAGTGTTATATTTCTCTTAAAATACAGCATTTCTTAAAAATAATGAAAGGCTCATACACCTGATAGACTTATTCTATAACATGATTTTATTCAGTTTTCCATGTCACTAGATACATCTACTGTAAAGCATGTGCCACAATTTACAACAGAGTACCTTAATTTACACTACTTAGGGGATGATTTTGACTGTAGTTAACTTTGGTGGATAAGCCTAAAAGCTTGTGAGTAGTTAGTAAGTAACCTTGTATAAAATCCTAAGGTGATGTATGATCTCAATCATTTTCCTTTATAGCACCCTGCATGTAAGGCTAATTAATGTGATAAAAGAGTTCATCAGAACAATACTTTGTGGCTTTTAAAGTGGAAAACATTTATTAACATTGAAGCTCCCATCATACAAGGCCATATAAAAATTCTTAGCATCTGATTATATTTAAGTATATTTTCTACATAGTTACAGTATTATATAATTTAGCTTTTCATAATACATCTCGCTCAATACATTAGTTCTGTTAAGCAAAAGCACTTATTTTCAAACCCAATACTTGAACAGTTTCCTCTGCACATGGTTCAGCAGGGTTAATTAGCATAAGATGCTCTTTATGAAGAGGTATATGATCTCAGTATTAACAGTTGGCTGAAATTTGGTATTTTTATGCAGCATTTTTTTTATTGCAACACAAAAGGATACTGAAATATGGAAAGTAAGGTCCAGAAACGTTCCTGTGGAGTCAAACTCCTAACACTATATAGTGTTTTTAAAAGCCTTAAAATAAAATATTTGAAGTTTGCACTCGACCTTTCCTGTGAGGAAAAACTAGTCGAGTAGGAAGGAAAATGACATCTTTTAGATTCTGTGGTTCTAAGAAGAAAAGTCCTAAATTGCATGTTGCCACACACTAATCATGACGGGAAATATCAGAACAGACATGTGCCAACCCAACAGTTCTAGGCAACTTTATGGAAATGAGAGTTGTTTCAGCTCATGCTAGATGACCATAGGCAGACTTCATGTGTAAGACATTTGCAGACTGTGATCTAGGTTTTCATTTCAAGCTATATTGAGGATTTGTAAAGTGTCTTAGCTACATTTCATCATCCCAGAGAGCTAATTTGATGCCTGAGTTACAGCACCAGTCTGTTACTTGTTAGTGAAATGGATGTACACTGTTGAAGGTAAGTATAGATCAATCAAATAGCCTATTTCAGGAACGTGATTACACTAGAAAACTAAAAAATAAGTTATTTCTACAGAAACCTCTAAAGAGAGCAGAAAAATCAAATCATGTACCTAAATAAACATTTTATAGGGAAATAAACCAATCACCTGAAAGTCAGACAGTATTTGCTATGCTGTAGTCCTGTTCATCGTTAGGCTGCAGCTGGACCACAACACTGTGCTCAGTAATTTCATTGTCTGCATCACTGCTGTCCGTCTCATTGTCATCTTCCTCGTAGTCTGAAGACTCTGTCATGTTCTGATGTGAGTGGGATTCTGACAAAGACCCAAATGACTGGGTCCTGACAGAAGCTGAAGGTGGGAGTAAAGGGGTGTGCTCTGACACTTCATTTTCTTCCTGACTGCTGTCTGTGTCAGAGTCCGAATCACCTTGGGAAGGAACAACTTTTTGTTTGCAGACTGGACAGGTTTTTTTGGTTTTAGTTAGCCAAGGATCTACACACTTGCAGTGATAAGCTGTTGAAGCAAAATATACATCTTCAGTACGACAATTCTGTTAAACAAAAGCACTAATTTTTCAAATTCAATACTTGATTTGGTTTGGCAGGGCATAAGATGCTCTTTATGAAGAAGTATATGATCTCAGTAGTAACAGTTGCTGAAATTTGGTATTTTTATGCAACATTTTCTTTTTATGACAACACAGAACGATGATACTGAAATATGGAAAATAAGGTCCATAGACATTCATGTTGAGTTAATCATGCCTAACACTACAGTACTAAGAGACTGTTACATTTAATTTCTTGCTGTGTTCATTTAGTGTAGTGATTGGTACACATTGTGTACACACATTTTTATAGAATCATATCTACCCATTAGTTTGTATTTCAGTCTCTTCGCCCTTGATACAGAACTCAAAATCAAATTATATGCAAATTCAAGGTATGTGGTTACTCATACCATGGGAACAGGGAAGGATCCTTAGCTTATCTCCATCTTCATATTCCTCCAAACAAATAGCACATACATCATACTCATCTCCTGTAAAAGAAAATTGTAAATAAGAATATGTAGACTTGAGCATTACTTAAGCATTTGAATGTTAGTTTTGAAATATTCTATACTAAAAAAACAAAATTTCACCAAACTTCTCAAATTCTGAGTCATTTTTGTGGTTGATGGTAGGATTGAATTCAGGCATGCTTGCAGAGTCTTACCACTTACCTACATCCTTACCCCACCCTACACACAAAAGCACATCAAAACCTTCAAATACTTATAATATGTTAATTAAAAACAGATCCGAAGTGAAGACACTTGGTTTCAAAAAACCAATATTGCCAGTTCTGTGGTGTTTAAGCTGATAGGCAATCTAATGGCCAGGGAAATAGGTATTCACTAAATGACTGCTTAACAGTAATGCAATTGCTATTTTTGTCTTACCATTGTTCATTGCCTTAGAATATCTAGTTTCCTTAATTCTTAGCTCTTTTGGGATTCAAATGATACATTTTTTAAAGGAAGCAAAGCAGTACTCTTAAATACAGTTGCTTTGGGGGGGGCAATATTTAAAAATACTTCGTTACCTCTGACTGCTTTAGTTCAGTGTTTTCCAATTACTTTAAAAAATAACCTTAGGAAACAAAAGAGGGTTCACTGCCTGACCTACACAGGTATAATTACTTTGGAAGGTATCAGAAATAAAGCCACTATCTGGGAAGATAGTCAGGATGAGCACCATACGTAAGAGGGAATAATGACTCTTTTCAGTAAGTCATTCAATGTCCTCAAATCATTTAAACACAGTAAGAAGAATCTGAAATAAAAAGCTTTGAAGAAAATTAGTATTTTTGTTTTGCTAGTACCTTGATTTTGCTTACTGTATTATCATTACCAAATACACTCTAACAAATTCATGTGTATATGTTAAACTCTCCTGTGAAGTTTAGTCAGACAGATTAGACATGTCTTCACTAGAAATAGGAGCTCTAACATATTTATGATAACTTATACAGGTGAATCATTGACATGGATTTTGAGGGTAGAGTTTGAACACATTAAGCAATTAAATCATGACAGGTGTTATCACACATGTCAAACATTTAGTCTCATTACCTTGTAATATACCTATTAGAAAGAGTTGTAGTTAACAGGGATGAAGGTAGGTAGGGAGAATAGCTTGGATGTTTTCACATGAATTCAGTATGGCCACAAGAGTCCTTATACAGAACTACAAGTAATATTTGTAGTGCTTTAAGATACTGTGTTTGTCATACTTTGTAACCCAAGAAACTAATAAACGTAGTTGTTTTCTGGGTTGTCAGTAAGTGTATAAAGTTGCTATTTTAGAGCCACTGAGTTTTCATGTCCTGTGAATAGTTCTAAATGATGACTTTATATTGATCTTGTACTTTTTGCTATAGTACTTACTTACACATAGGAATCAAAGATATAGTTTTGTTTTGTTTTCTTTTTCGAGACAGGGTTTCTCTGTGTAGCTTTGTGCCTTTCCTGGAGCTCACTTGGTAGCCCAGGCTGGCCTCGAACTCACAGAGATCCGCCTGGCTCTGCCTCCCGAGTGCTGGGATTAAAGGCGTGCGCCACCAACGCCCGGCAAAGATATAGTTTTTGATTGTGGACCAGAATAGAGCCTGGTGTTCTGTATGCTTTGTAAAAAGCCCTTGTTGTCCTGGACTAGTTATGAAATGGCAAGACACACTGCCTCATCCCATCTTGTAAGTTTATTTATTTGTGTTACCTTGGAACATACAATTGTAAAGCTACAGTGGGTAGGGGCCTAGTAACTTAAAGTAAGAGGAAATTTCCCCCCAAAGTAGGACTCTTGGTCACTTTTACACCTTAAAAGTATAATGGCAAGGTTAAGAAACTATATAAGATCTTACACACAATATATGGGGAAATCCAGAATTCCACAATGTTCTATACTTCAAAGTCTTTGCATTGTCTTAGCCATTGTGTTTTATTGTATCCTAGCATATGTACCTAGATTTTTAAATATTGCCCTTTGACTCATAGTACCTAGAATTTTTTTTTTAGGTCTGTATATTTTCGTTTGTACATGTGTATGGAGGTCAGAGAACAACCTTGAGTGTTGGTGTTTACTATCTACCTTATTTGAGACAAGATCTCTTGTTCCCTGCTGCACACATCAAGCTAGCTGACCTTTGGAGGATTCTTCAGCCTCCACCTTCTATCTTGCCAGAGGAGCTCCAGAATTACAAACAGTCACTACTGGCTTGGGGCTGGGGGGCTGTGGTATCCAAACACAGGCCCTCACACTTGCTCGGCAGGTGCTTTACCCATTGAGCCCCCTCCCTAGCCCAGAAGTATTCTTAAACAGCCATCTCGGAAATTAGGGTGTAAAATCCCTTCCAGAGCTGACTTCAAGACACCTAAATTTATATACATCATGGGCTAAACAGGTGGATAAACCTCACAACCATCTGTAACTCCAATACCAGAGATCCGATACCATCTTCTGACCTCTACTCATGTGGTGCATGTACTTTCATGCAGGCAAAACACACATACACATAAAATAAAAATAAAGTATTTTCTTTAATTATACACATTCTAAAATACTAGTGTTCTACTCTAGTATTTTCTTTCCTTTCTTTGCAATATAAAGAAAGTTAAAAAACTGATATTTGTCCTAGAAACTGCTGGAATATTTTTCCTCCTTGTAAATATTCTAATGTGTCTTTTAATAGTAAGTAATAGGCACACATTCATTTACAAATGTAATTGGGGAAAATAATCAATCCTGGTAACTGAAAAGAACAACAGTCCTGCAGGACACAATAGAAAACTGTTAGATCACAGTTCAGGTTTCTTTTTCTGTGAAGGTTAAGACATCCTGAAGCTCACCTGGCCTACAGGATTTTGAAGATTCTACATATCTTATGGCAGTACAGTTCTGGACTTTCTTCCTGTCAGCCCACAGAAATTCTTTATTTGAAAAGACATAGTTTTGCATCGCTTTTCCTCATAACTGAGCAAGATACACAGCACAAGTATTATCAGGGAAGTTAGGTTAAGTGGGTCCTCAGGTCACATCCAAGTGGTAGAATGGGGTCTTACGGTTCATTCTTTCTACTGTACCATGCTGGGGGAAGTGCTGAACTTCAGGGATAAGAGAGAACTGAGGAACCAGACACAGAAAATAAAATGACTTGTGATGTCACGGGAGTTCTGGTGCTCTGTAATTCCTAAAGTGGAGTGGTCCCTGTAGGAAAATAGTACAACAATATTCCTCACTAACTTCTGGGTCTCTACTTAGATGTAGTCCCAGGTAAGTATCCCATTGCTTTCTTTAACTTTTTTTTTCCCCTCGAGACAGGGTTTCTCTGTGAAGTCCTGGCTGTCCTGGAATTCACTCTATAGACCAGGCTGGCCTCGAACTCAGAGATATGCCTGCCTTTGCCTCTTAAGTGCTGGTATTAAAGGTGTGCACCACCACACCCGGCTCTTAACATATTTTCAAATTAGAGAAATTTTAAAACATACATAGATAAAATTATACCATTACAAAACTTAATCTTCAGTTATCAAGCTTAACAATTTCAATGTTCTTTTATCTTTATTAGATCTACTTCTAGTTTTTTCTTGAAAAAAATTAAAAGCCAATACTAAGATATAAGCATAATCACTATTAGCATGCCTAATAAGAATGAATGACAGTTTCTTAATATCAGAATTAATATCAAAGTAAATTAAGATTTCACCAACTGTCTAAAAATCTTTTTTCATAGCTGATTTGTCCAAAGCCGCCGGATCCAAGCTCTCAGCTTCCTGCCCTGCCACTATGCCAGCTGCCTGCTGCCCTTTTCCCCTCCAGAACATAAGCCGAAGCAGACGCTTCCTTAAGGTGTTTTGCTCATGGTATTTTATCACAGAAACAGGAAATAACTAAGACACCTAGAGATGCACGTCAGTTCATTTCTTAAATTATTTGTGTGGATGTTTGGGAATGGTGCTCTGTAGCTATTTTCTCTGAACTGTAACGTTCTTGCATGGGAGACTGAGACTCATAATATTCGAGAAGCTCACAAGAGTTAAGAGATTCATATGACCCCTCTCAAAGATTATATATGAAACAGCACACACTCACGGGAGAGATGAGACCCTCTTAGTGGAGCTATCTGCTAGTTACGTGTGGCACTTCAGGGATACAGCTTTCCAGAGTCATTGCCCATGCTGGGGTGTACTATCCAGGGATGTGACTACCTTCGAGTTGCCCATACTCCTATAAGTAACCTCAACAAATCCATTGGTTCACCATGCTAGACTGGAGTTACTTGTTTGGTCTGTCTTCAGTGCCCTATCAAAGGTGAATAAACCTTTATTCATGGCTTCCCAAGAAAAGCTGTACAATACAACTGGCACCTGAAAGGGGACTGATGGAACCAAAGATGAGTTAGGGAGAAGTTGTGTGGCCCATGGTATGGTGATAAAACTGAGGTAGATCTGTCTGAGGGTGTAGCATATGGGGGGGTAACCTTGAGGTAGCCATTTTCCCTATGTGATATGGATGATGTGCCTCCTTGCTCTGCTGCACTGGCAGTTCCTAACAATGAGAGATAAGATATAAAATCAAGGTCAATCCACCTGAAAGCTGGCCACTTAGACTGGCCATCTTCTTCTATGTGGCATGAGGTGTCATGCCTCCTTGAAGAATACAGACCCACCTCCCTCCCCAAACAGCCAAGGACTAAAGAATATTTTGCAGTCTCTAAAAGCAGTTTGTGACAGATGTTGCATGGTTTTTCTGTGGGCATAAAACATGCAGCTAGGGCTTGCTATCTTACCAGAAGGAAACTGTCAGAGTACAAGAGGGATTACAGTGGGAAAAAGTCATGTGAGTGTTAGCCTTGCATTGACCTCTGCTGTGGCAGGAAATAAGTAAAAAGGAGAAAACAAGATGGGGTGCTGGCCTTCTGTCTCCTAGAGTTGGCAGGATGCAAGGAAAAGGACAAATTAGATCTCTGCTAAAGAGCTCTTGTTGGGAATTCAAAAATTGGAACTCATGTGCAGAACAGGACAGTAAGGACAGAGAGAGTACAGTAAAAGTGATAGAAGATACCAATCAGGTTTGACCTTTGATGCAGAGAGGGAAAAACAAACACATGATTTAGCAAACAAATTGAGGCTTTGATCATGGCCCCCTATAAGAAACTAAGTTAATCACCAAATACTCTACATCTGAACTGCTTAAATTGGGGAAGATTTTTAAACAAAGAATGCCAGTATCTTCCGACAATGTGGCTTATAGCACTATGGGACATGGGTGCAGAAGGGATCAATATGGGTGTCATGGAAGTGGAGGAACAGTATTATAACCTACCCATCCCTCCTTGAGACAAGACTTTGTATTGAAATAATACAAAGGAAACCAGTCTCTGATGGATTGGCCCATGAAAGTCATTAGGTTATTGATGGCTGAAGTCTCCATGAATATCAAGGACTGGAAGATAACAGTGCAAGGGCAGGTATAATGAGCAAACAGGGCTCATTAGATGATCCATCAAGAGATGATACTACATGTTCAGTTCCATGCCTAAGAGTGCTGGCTCACAGGACACAGAACTGGGCTGGCTCAGGGGTTAGAGTATTGACTGCTCTTTAAGGGACCTGTGTTTGATTCCCAGCACCCACATTGCAGTTCACAACAGTCTAATTCCAAGTCCAGTAAATCTGATGCTTCCTCCATACCTCAGTGAGCACCAGGCATGCATGTAGTATACATACATACATTGAGGAAAACCACATAAAATTAATTACCTACTTAAAAAGAATAAGAAGAAAAAGAAGTTGTTGGGAACCAGCGACATGGCTCAGTAGCCAAAGGCACTTGCCACCAAGCCCTTGACCTGAGTTTGATCTGCAAGCTTACACGGTGGAAGAAGAGAGTCAACTCTTGTAAGCTATCCTCTGACCTTCACATGTGTCCTGTGACACCTGTACTCCCCCACAAACAAATACAAAATAAGTGTATAAAAAGAAGTTTTTTCCTTTTTTCAGCAATGACCTTTGGACTAGATTAGGGCTTTAGTGGATTTCCCAAGCTTCATGGCAGAATGTAATCTTTGTAAGGTAGAAGGGGCTCTGGTAGATCTTAATTGCAGTCCAGCATATAAATTGAATTTAAAGTCCTAAAGCAATCCAGAGGCACTGAGGGGTTAAGCAAACAAAAGGGTCTATCTGGCCAATTCAGAAGATCACTGTGGCAAAGCCTGTCTCTGGAGTTCCCGAGCAAAACATTAACAGAAAGACAAATGCTGCGTTAGTTTTTGGAAGGCAGAAAATTGTTGCTTGAGCAACAGTTTGGAGAAAATATAAATGATAAAAACAGTGCAAATGAAAAAGATTAAGCTTGTTCTAGGGGTATACAGTTATTTACACATGCACATGTGTGCACATGAGCACACACTCACACCATAGTACTCGGTACACATTTCTTCCCATAAAAAAAAAAGTTCAATGGAGTTAGAGATTGTTCACTCAGACTGGGGCTTTCAGCAGCCAGTTGTGCCAATGAAAATGAAAGGGACACAGTGCTAGCCTGAGCTTATCAGAACTGGGGAGTCAACTCCAGTGGCAGCCACAGGAGACTTGTTCTTGCTTCCCCTTGGGTCTGATCCAGGATAAGCAGCACAAACTGGCCTCACCAAGTCTGCTGGGTATTTAAGAGGATGCACAGACTCCACAGCAGATGCAGCAACACACCAAGATAAGGGGACTAAATGGCTCATGGAAAAGGACTGTGGGTTATAGAGAGTTGGATGGATTAGTGCCCCATCTGTGCTGCTGTACAAAACACTGCTCTTTTGACAACACAGTTGATACATTGATAGAATCTTTTCATGCAGTATTGGACCTTGTGAACACTTTTTTAATAGCAGTCCAAGACAGTAGCAGGCCTTCAGAGACCTTGCCCATCTTCTGTAAATGCTAACCCTTATGTGTCTTACAGATTTAGAAAGGTACCTGGAAGGATGGTAAAACTATCAGTATTCAAGTGTTTGAATAAAGTCACTGTGCATGGGTAGGGAAAGATATTCCCAGGAGCCATAAGTTGCTAGGTAAAAATCTTAAGTCCCAGGAGTAGGTTGCCAACCTATGACTTGTTGGCAAAGGAATCCCCTGATACTGTACAAACCATAAAGTTACTCTCACTGCTGTTGGGTGCACACCAGAGCTAGATGGTAAAACCTTATTTCTAAAGATGACACACACACATAGAGAAATGAGGCTGAGACCAATCTGAAAGTCCCCTTCCTTTTTGCTAGAGTATCAGACTATGCACATTCCTAGGGAAGAATTGTTGATCGTTCTGCCCAGATATGGATGCTGTGTGCTCTACTAAGACACCCTAGATAAGCTGAGCATGCTGGCACAACAGTGGCATGACTGGTATGGGTGCAACCAACTGCTTTTTTTTTTTTTTTTTTTAGATTTAAAACTTACTCCACAGGACAGAATTCATGATTGGCATTATAAAACAAACAAACAACAAAAAAAAACATGGCTGAGGAAATGAAGAAAGACTAGTCAGTGGGGAAGAGGAGACAGAAGAGAATGGGGTGAGTCAATCATGGTAAAGATGTATGGAAAAACTCATAGAAACCTACTACTTTTAAACTATTTTAGAAAGTAATAAAAGGAGGGAAGAGAGGAAGAAAGAAGAGGAAGAGTTTAAATACAGATACCCTGCATAGGTGGACAATGCTTCCCCTAGAAGACATCAATTATTAAATGAAAACTCCTTGCCACAAGTGGGATACCTCTCTCCGAGTTACAGAGGCCCCCTAAATAACATGGGCTATTGCCATTGTTCTTGGTTGCCTACCAGAATGAGACAGTAAGACCCCATTGCTAAAGATACAACCAACATATTTTGCTTGCAGTATATAAAAAATCAAGTTGAAGTGACCTGGAAATATTCTCCTTGACTGTGGCCTCTTATAGTGGCATAATTTGCCATACAGGCCGCTGGGGAGGGAAAGTCATTAAAAATCTCCCCTGGTGGTGGACCCTGAATGTGACAATACTAACCTGCTAGGCAAGATGTATCTAATGGTAAAATACTGGTACATCCATAATGGGGATAAATAACCACTTTTGTATTGAATTAGAGGCCTGCTCCACAGGAAGGAATTCATACCTAGTACTGCAAACTTGGTCAACGGCTCAGGAGGTCAGAGGCCCTAGTGGTGATGCTAATACTGTTGTCTTACTAAACAGACATGTTATCAAACATCCTTCTAAATATTGATGCTTATATATGTAGATCAGTGCTGTCTTCAACCTTGAGAAGTTTCTGGCCAATGGTAAATGCAGGTTCAATATTGATCAAAGTCATACCAATAAGTGACTATTGAGTGTTTAGTCCTAAATGGGACATTTATATCAACTCCTGCCTATTCCCCAAGGCTCAGTGAACATCTTGGAAGAGGAGGCAGATAGATAGCATGTATGAGCCAGAGAATGGAGAAGAGTGCTGTCTTCTGAATATGACATGGACTCTGCATTCATGAACTTCCTACAGTTATAGTTATCACACACGATAAAACCAATAAAGATCAGTCAACACTCCAACAGGGAACACTTATCAGACTCAGGAGCTTTCAAAAAGGGGGATGGGGGGCATGATGGACAGAGATGTATGAACATCTTGGGGTGCCTAGGAAATGTGAGAGGGAGTAGTGGGGGTGTATACAAGCAAGATAATTGTTTTCCTATATGAAATTCTCAAAGAAGACAAGATATTCCTCTTTCTTTGGTGGGGGAGTGGGTTCAAGACAGGGTTTCTCTGTGTAACTTTGGAGCCAGTCCTGAAATTCACTCTATAGAACAGACTGGCCTGGAAGTCACAGAGATCCACCTGCCTCTGCCTCCCAAGTGCTGTGATTAAAGGCGTGCACCACCACCACCACCTGGGCAGATATTCTTTTTGTAAGACTATTCTTTTCAACAAATACTGGACAACTGGACCTCCTTATTCCAAAAATAAAATTGGAGCCCTACTTCAAACCAAATTAAATAAATGTATGTGAAATATCAAGATGGGGGAGTTTTAAGTTGGGCTTTGGTTTTTATACCATAAATTCAGGTTTATACAATAAAATCAAGAATATAGTCTTGTGAAAATATAAGTCACAAGCTAACAAATGACAGCTAACAATATGTAAAATCAGTGAAGGGCTACACTGCCAAACAATTCCAAAAGGGGCTGTTGAGAATATATAAAAATTCTTGCTATCCATGAAGCGATGGGATATTCTCCCAAACCTAATCTGCCACAGATTATCAAGGCTATTTCTAATTAAGGATCTTTCTCAAATAAAGGTGTTTGCCTTTTTCTGAAACAAACAAACAAAAAGCAGCCTCCTTACTTTCCCTACTTCTAGTCCATCAATAAATTGACTGCATTCCATCTTCCAGATGTATCCAAAATTAGAAGACTTTACCTCCCTAATGGTGACCCCAGCACATTTATAATTAATGCAGTAACTTACTATCTGTTATTTGTTTATATACTTGACCCTCCTACTCTTAACACAGCAAGAAAAAAGTACACGGGAAACCTCACCTGGCCCTGACATGGACAGGATTGACAGATTGATAGTGCTTTCTCGATTCCATCATTGGCTACTCATCTTAGAAAAAAAGCCAACTTGCAACCCCCCTTTAAAACATTTTAACCCAAGGTAGACTCAATATTCTTCTTCTTCTCTTCCTCCTCCTCCTTTTTCAATTTATTGTGTGTGTGTGTGTGTGTGTGTGTGTGTGTGTATGCATGTGCGAATGTGCACACTTGTAATTAATTCTCCCCTTTCACCACATAGATACTAGGGATCAAACTCAGGTCATCCAACTTGGCAGCAAGCACCTTTACCAGCTGAGCTATCTTGTCAACCCTCATCACCATCTTTTTAAAAAATATTTTGTTTTAGGAAAAAAAATTTTTTAGACTAGGTCCCACCACTGAAAGGGGGAAGTGGACATAGGTTCCTACCTCTGACCAAGAAGCTATCTACAATTGATATCCACTTGTAAAGGAAAAATTAGTTTTCTCCAGTGGAATCTCACTGGGTGTATTAACCACACTTAAGAACAGCCCTCATGCCCAGGAGTAAGTAGTTCATAACACAAAGCAAACTCAATGGTACTTTTGTAGACTTTTTGACTCATACTGCTTTGGTTGGATATTTTTTGTCTCACTGGTTTTTTTGCTTGTATATTTTGGTTTCCATTTTTTTGTGTTTCTGTGGGGTTTTTGAGTATGTGTCTTTCTTGGGTTTTTTGGTTTGGTTTTTGTTTAAAGGAAGAAAGGGCATAGAGTTGGGTCAGAGGGGAGGTGGGGAGGAACTGGGAGAAATTTGAGGAGGGGAAAACATGATCAGAATATATTGTATGAAAAATTTTTTTCAATTAAAATAAAAGATTGTCTCACGTTATTCAAGAAAAAAGTCTTTAAACTGGGATTAAGAAATACAAAACTAAGCATACAAAATGGAGTTTTAAAAGGTGATTCCTAAAGCTAGCCTTTCATACTGGGTCTGATCTGTAAAGAACTTTTAGATAACTCACCTCACATGCTGGTAGTTTTATAGCATCTATGTCCTTTTTAAAACTGAAATATGATGCTTTTCCTATTTTTCTTATTATATTTTTAACAAGATAAAATTATAAATGGCAAAAAAAATTATAAATGGCATTTATAGCTATGTGGAAAATGAAACTTTGCTTTTTATTTATTAATCATTCATTCACTCATTCATTTTGTTTGTATGTATGTCTGATGCCTGGTGCCCATGAAAGCCACAGAGGGTGCTGGATCCCCTGGGCCTGGAGTCACACAGATGGTTGTGAGCCAGCATGTGGGTCTTAGGAATTGAATCCCAGGTCTTTGGAAGAAAAGCCAGTGCTCTTAAGTACTAAGCCATCTAGCCATCCCCTGAAACTGTGTTTTATTGGCTTTTCTATTCTCACCGTCTGTTCTTTACTCTCTTTCAACAGGACGTTATATTGGTACAAGGAAGCACTAGCCCGAAGGATTAGCAAGTATACACCTGCATTAGAAGCTTACTGAGTACACAGCAGGACTCTATGCTGTCTGTAGTATCAAACCTAAACTCCTCTCTAGCTGTCAATACAGTTCAAGCCTCAGTGAACCTCTACTTCCTTGTGTATACTGGAAGGTTAATGATAGCACCCATTTCATATTAGTATGAAAATTAAAAGACATGCAAAATGCAAACCCATAATAGCTACCTATAGTTTTAACAGCACCATGTACTGGTGTATAACAAAGCAGGTGAGAGCATAGGAGGAAGGTCAGTGAGGGCAGACTACCTTGGGACAAGGAAGTATTTTTTTCCCTGACATTGTCTAGAACAACTACCACACAGTGGTGGCAATATATAGCCACCCCATAGCCTCCTTCCTGCCTTTACGAGGCTACCAGAGCATAAAAACACCTCTCATAAACATTCATTACTAATGTTAGTTAGTGTTGGGCATGGTATATAGCCAAGACTCAGAATGTAGTATAAGTATGGTCATCATGTATTCTGAAACATGCTAAATGTAATTGTTTAGAAAACAATATTCACTTACCCTTCTTGAATTTATGTACAGGGAGTTTTTTAAGTTGATCTTTACGAAGTCTGTTTCTTCTGTTTCTATGTCTATCCTGGACAAATTTTGTGATCTAAAAATAGAAAAAAAAATAGGCACAGGTTAAATACATGTGCAAAATTGGCACTGAAATAAGAAACAAGTTATGTATATGAGTGCTCTACCTGCATGTACACTTTATGCTAGAAGAGGGCATCAGACCCCCACCATAGATGATTGTGAGCCACCATGTGAGTGCTGGGAATTAAACCTGGGTCCCATGGAAGAGCAGCTAGTGCTCTTAACCGCTGAGACTTCTCTCCACTGCAGCTTCCATGCTGAGATTCCTCCCCCCCACACACACACACTTTTTTCTCTTAAATTTTATTTTGTTTTTGTTTTTTTTCCTGAGGCAGGGAGATGGGTGAGATTGGGAGGCATGCTGTGAAAAAACATAAATAAAAAGAATAAATAAAAAGGAAGTAAAAAACAATCAAATAAATAAATAAGTAAATAAGTAAGTAAATAAATAAATAAATAAATAAATAAATAAATAAATAAATAAACATCCTAAGAATAGAGCCCAGAAGTGACAGTTTCTGAGGAGGGAAAAAAAACCTTTTGTGTTTCTGGATAACTGCTGTAAAAACAATTCAATTTATTCAATCCTAATGATAATATTATTAATTAAAACATTAAAAGTGATTACTTAACTTACATATTATTCTTTGAATTTCTTATTAATGAATTTTATCTTCTTAAATTTTATTTATTTATTTATTTATTTATTTATTTATTTATTTATTTATCTGTCTGTCTGTCTGTCTGTCTATCTATCTATTCTATGTGTGTGTATGCATACTCCCATATTCCAACATGAGCATGTGGAAGTCAGAGGACCATCTTGGATGAATGGGTTTTCTTCTGCTATCATCTGGGTCCCAGGAAGTGAACTCAAGTCAGGCTTGGCAGCAAGTCTTATTCCATGAGGCATTTTGCCAGCCCAAACTTTACCCTTCATTTACTGATAGTGACATTATAAATAGTCTATAACTGTTCTTTGCAAAAATACAAATAGTAGGCTACAGATTATGAATACTTTAATTGGTCAAAAACAATGGGAAGCTGGGGCTGGAGAGATAGTTCAGTGGTTAAGAACACTTGCAGCTCTTGCAGAGGACCCAGGTTCAGTTTTCCAGCACCCACATGGAGGCTCACAACCATCTGTAACTCCAGTTACAGAGCATCCAATGCCCTCTTCTGGTATCCATGAGCACGAGGCAAACTGGTTGGGAATACAACTCGAAATAAAAAGAATATATAATCAACATACTCAATAATTTACATAAATCTCAAAAATTACGCCAAAAGATGACACAAAAGACCACATAGTTCATAATTCCATTAGTATAAAGTGACTGAAAACATATTGTAGTGAATCAAATCAGGTTTGTGGTTATCGAAGCATGAGAATCAAAAGAGACATCAAATAGGAAGGGATCATCAAGAAACAAAGGGAAATTTTTGGAGGTGATGAACATCTCATTATCTTGACTGTAATGGTGATATTTTTATACCTGTGTGTGTTTGTGTACATATATATATAAAATTATATAAGTGCTAAAATTTACTAAGATGTACAACTTAAATATGTGTGGCTTATTTTATGTCAACCATACCTTAATAATTTTTTTTTTTTTTTTTGGTTTTTCGAGACAGGGTTTCTCTGTGTAGCTTTGCGCCTTTCCTGGAACTCGCCTGGGAGACAGGCTGGCCTCGAACTCACAGAGATCCGCCTGGCTCTGCCTCCCGAGTGCTGGGATTAAAGGCGTGTGCCACCACCGCCCGGCTAAATATTTTAAATAACCATTAAAACATTAAAAATAACAGTATGAGCCATGAGGCTTTGAATAGAACTCAGTAGTAGAGTGGTTGACTAGTTTATACAAGGCTCTTGCTTCAAAAAAGAAAAAGCTACAGCAATATAATGTAAGTTTTTAAACCAATAGGAAAAAGAAAAAAGAAAAGTTATGCAATCCAAATTTAAATAAAGAAAGCTGAATAATATGCAGACATTAATTCAAATATGTATGAGGACAATAGGTGTAAATGGAGTAAGTTCATCAATTTTAAGAGAGTATATAATAAGAAAAATTCCAGTTTTATGCTATTTACAAGATACTTTTAAAACTGAATGACACCTTAAAGTTTAAGGAGGGGGGGAGAATACAGATATTCCATAAGCGTATTAAAATAAAAAAAATAGTAAAAAGAATATTTCATCAAGAATATGCTGAAAACATGGGAGCGATACATAAATTCAACCTTAGGGATTTGTATCTACATCGAGCACATATTTAAACAGTAGAGCTGCACTAGCTCTTACTGTATGTCACAAACAAGCACTTAAAGAAAGCGTAGCTCTTCCAAGTGAGGGTGTGCTCTGAGAATAGACACACAGCAGCCTGTAAGATGCAGTACTGAGAGATAAAAACCAGTTATATATGTGAATGGAAGGCTCAGAACATTTTAAACTTAGACAAAATATTCAAATTAACTTTACTCATTTCTTCTTACTTTGTTGAATTTGGCTGCCAGAAGATTAAAAATAATTGTGTTCTATTGCTTAGCATTGTTTTAGAAAACCTAAGAATGTAAAACTACAGACAGCTATAGTCACAGTTGTACAATTTTGTGAATATACTGAAATCATTAATTTGTACATTTTAAATATGTCAATTTTTATGTTATAGGAATTATGCTTTTTAAGTTAGACAAATCCATAAACTTAAATGAAAGGACATGTAACTTGGCATTCTCTGCATATGTGAACAACATCTATAAAATTTCACTACAAAAGGATGCCACAGAGCATAAAAAAAATAAAAAAAAAATTCTTAATAAAAAAATAAAATAAAATGATTATGGAAAGAAAAGAAAATTGCATAAGAATTCATCATGTGTTTTCTGATCATAATATAACTAAATTAGAAATATATAGGAAAGGACACTGAAAAAATACATGTCTGAAATTTAAAACTTTAATAAAGTAACCCGTGAATCACAGAACAACTCACAAAGGGTAACAGTTTTCTGGTGAAGCCTCTTTACCACCTAGAATCTCAACAACACAGAAAAGACCATGAATTATGGAGGATGGTGAAACACGAACTCACTGGAGAAAGAAAGCCTTTTACTGAGCCACAGAATTAGACAACCTTAACCACTCAATAATATCTGAAGGCAGCTCTGAGATGGTGTGGGCTACTGCAGAACCAACCTTGAGGAGCTGACAACAGCCACAGCTGATGGGAGGCTGGAGTCCAGCCAAGTGTGCCTATTTATTCCTGCAAATGCACCACAGGGAAAAGACTCTTCTCTCCTAAGACAAACAGGGCAAAAGAACAGAAAGGCTGGAACTGAGTTCCCTTCACAGAGAAGGGGACACCAAAACAAACAAGTGTCTTACACAAGGATGGAGCTTTAAATGAGCTGTGCAGCCCAACCCCAGTGGATATACCACAAACACCCCTCCTCTAAGTCTCAGGAGGCACTGCAGAAGAGGGGACAGTCCAAGGATTGGAAGTTTGCTGTGAGATTATGTCTCCGAGTGATACCAGAAGGTACACCCATGAAGTCTCACCAAGATGACTGCCCAAATGTGAGCTGAGCAAAGATGACAACAATGAATATACCAGACTGGATTGGAGAAAAGCTCATGAGACTACACGAAGAATTACAAGCAACCATGGAAAGCCAGGAAGAGGAGAAGTGGTCCTCCCTAGAGAAGAGCACACCGATTGGCTGTCCAATACCAAACAGACCGCCCTGAAAACATATATATTAGGTAGCATTATATGGACTGAACAGGCTATATTTAGGGATATACATATATATATTCATACATGTATACTCATGAATACATATGTGCATACTTACATGCATGCAATAATAATTAGTTTTTTTTAAAGGCAATGAATTTGGAGGAAAGAAGGAAGGGGTATATGGGAAGGTTTGGAGGGAAGAAAGGGAAGGGGGAATGTCATCAAATTATAATCTCAAAAATAAAATATAAATCTTTTCTTAAAAGAAAAAAAAGAAGACTTTACTTCACCTAAATCCCCTAAGGGGTAACAGTGTAAATAAGGGCATAAAAATGACTTTAAGAAAGAAATAAAAACAAACAAACGAAACAAAACAAAACAAAAAAACTTCTAGCCAGGTGTGATGGTACACACCTTTAATCCCAGCACTTGAGGAGGCAAAGGCAGGTAAATCTCTGTGAGTTTGAGGCCAACATGGTCTACATAGTGAGTTCCAGGACAATCAGTATTACACAGAGAAACAAACAAATAAATGAATGAATAAATGAAGAAAAATTATTTTTATGTTTTTTGCTTACTGATGAATATATAGATCCCAAAGCCGTGTGGACCTGGTTTCTTATGAATGTAGAATAAAAGTCTACTTCTTTGAAAGACAATTAAATTACATAAACATCTAACAACAACAAAGGCACAGATGGCTAAGAATAAAGAGAACTCATTCCACATATGACAGAAATTCTCTTAAAACTGTTAGTGAAGTAACTGAAATCCTTTGTCTTACTACACTGAATAATTTCTTAAAAATATTGAAGTTGAGGCCTTCCAGGAAAAATGGAGGACTCTAAGCTGCCTCCACATGACTGGTTAAGGAAAGACATTCCAAAGGAAGAAAGCAGAAGTCAGCTTCAGAAACTGAGAATGGCATTGCTGGACGGGGACAGTGTAAAGAAACAGATGGGTACCCAATGACACAAAGTAACCTCTGCCACACACAACTCTAGCCATTGCTTAGAGGTGGGGTGAGAGGACACAACCACCTCATCTGCAGACCATAAGCTGGGTGACCCTGGTGAGAGGAGACTTGTCCTCCGGGGCAAACCTAGAGCCCTCACCAGCCTCCAGTGCAATTTCTGGTTTAAGTAGGAAGGATTCCTCTGGCAAGCAGTGTAGTAGAGAGGAACCCCACTTTATCACTCTATAACTAGATAGTGAGATCTTGACAGGGAATCGCTATGTTTAAAACTGAGCTAGATTAGGGCCCTGAGAATAGAGAACAACCACAAGCCAGAGCTAGTATGGGCTGCCATCCTATGAGTCATTAGCTGGGCATCCCCTGAGACCTCCAGAATAATACAGGCTAATTCTACTGCTTTTGGTTGCCTCCATTGTTGCTGTGGTTGCCACACACTCTGGTCACACATAACATATAGAGAGATGAAACTGAAACTGAGGTGGAAGCTTCCTACTTGCTTTCTAGGACTTACAGTAGTGGGCGGTGCTATGCAGGCTGCTGGGGAAGAGTTGTCCTCAACAGTCTTATTCAGCAAGGTATACTCAGTGCACCTTGCATATTACCGAACAGGCAAGCAAGATGTGCTAACTGGTGTAAGGACACCACTTCCTCCCTGGATTTGAGGCCTGGTCCCCAGGAGAAAATTCATGTCTAGTATTGTAGAGCTGGTAGCTAAGGACTGGGTAGATAGCTCAGCAGGTTAGAGCGCTTGCTGTGCAAGCATGGAACATGGGTTTGAATGCCTATCGCCCACATAAGAAGCTGCAGACATGGCTGCATATGCCTGTAGCCCCAGCATTAGTAAGTAGGCAAAGAAAGGCTGAATCTGAGAGCTCACTGGCCAGCTAAACTAGCTAAAACAATGAGCTATGTTTAGTTTAGTGTGAGACTATGTCTCAAAGCAAGGTAGAGAGCTATAGACAAAGACACTTAACATCTTCCTCCTCTGATCTCTACATGTGCACACATGGGAACACGCACCCAAACACTCACGTACATGTACTACACACATACACCATACATACATACACATATATTATAAGAAAAAGAAAAGGCCCATGGCTAGGGAGATCACAGACCCTAATGGGGAAGCTATGCTATTGTTTTGCTAAATAGACATGATAAACCTATCAAATCACCTTCTAAATCTTTACACCTATGCCAGTGGTTAGTGTTCCTGTCAGCTTTCGCCAAAGAAGCTTCTTTTGTCAGTGGGAGGCAATTATTGAAGGCATGTTCAAAGTTCTGACAACTGATAACTTAATGGGTGTCTGGTCCTAAAAAGGACATCTACATATGTCTTCCAAGGCTTAACGAGTATCATAGAAGAGAAGTTGGAAAGAATGTAGGAGTTGGAGGAAGAAGAGTGACGTGCAATTCTGTCTTTGGGACATGACATGGCTGTCAAACTCATGATTATAAGAGGAAAGGTTGGCAGTCAGGAACCAAGGAATACCACAGTCACACCGCCCAACAAACCTCACACAGGGATTTATTAGGAAATAAATCACACAGGAGGGAAGGCAGTTCCCTCTGCTCAGAAGAGAAGCAGCAAAGAACTGGGCAGGAGGCCGACTTTATATAGGGTTTCCAGGAGGAACTGGGATTGGAGGGGTTTGGTGGCCTGATCTTGGGCTTTTTTTTCCCCTTTAGGGCAGGGAGGGGCTAGAAATGACCTATGGCTGTTAGAGAAGTCTGGAGGACAGTCTAGCCACTCACGTCTTGATGGACATACAATTATCTCACACGGCTGCTGTTACCTTCACAAGACCTGCCTATAAATATTCCATCATGGATGAGGGTGAGGCTCATGAGGCCAAAGTGCCCAAGCTCCGGTAAATAGTGCCCATCCATTCTCACACAAACAACTCTAACCAAGCTTGGAGGCCACCAAGAGAGAGGGGCGAGGAGGGAGACAAAGTACTTGAAAGTAGGAAGGGGCTCACTGGACAAAAAATGAGTATAATCAAAATGTGTTATACACATGTATGAAATGCCAAGGAATTCAAAAAAACTTTACATGAAGAAAGGAATTTTTAAATGTGTGGTACCACTAAAGTACCACTAGTTTGGCAAACCTGGTTTATATATATACTAAACATGAATATATATAAGTTGTTCATCATGTTTTTAAACTCCAGGACAAGTGGAGGGAATAAGGCTCTTGACCAATACTTGAATGTTGTACCTAGAACTGTAGCAGGCCAGTATTGAAGCTGATATGTATTTGATGAAATTCATTCAGTTGATTACATATATTATCTATGGGAAATGTGTACGCTGACAGTGGCAGTGGCAAGTCCAGGGAGCAGACCAGACACAGAGCTCTGCATGTTAAATGGCTCAAGTTTGTTTGTGTTCTATCATAAATTTTAAGACATAAAAATAACTATACAGTCATAATCACTGTAGCTTCACACAGTTAAAGCATTTTCTTATTTTATATTTTCTAAGATAGTATATTTTTAAAATATTAAGGGTATGTATTATTTAACCCTCTCCTTTTCATTTCCTATGCCCCCCATCATTCTTCCTTATCCCAATAAATCCCTGTTCTACTTTCATGTCTTTTTATTATTGGTGAAAAAAATCAATTTAATGAGCATAATTTTATGGGAGTGCAGGTAAAGGTTATTTCTAGTATCATGGGCAATTTATCTACAGCACTGAAGATGTTTCTTCCTCCTTTAACTGCCTACAGACCCTCAGGGGTGGGGTGATACATAATGAGTCCCTCTCCCCTAACTGCTAACTGCCTACAAACCCCCAGTGAGATGAGACCTCCACAGGATGTCAGGATGGAATGCTGACAGGCCCAGTCTTGCACGGGTAACCTAGCTGCTGACAGACTAAAAGAGCAGGACCGGTTTTTACACCTTTTGAATTTTTCTGTTAATATTTGAATAAAGGATACAGCATAACTGTATATCTATTCTCTCTTCAAGTATTTTTTATATCTCATATCATAGAGCCTCTAGAAATGTCCTCAACATAATCCTAAAAGAATCAGGAGTTAGCTAGATGTGGTGCTGCACACCTAGAAAGAAGTATGCTGGGCGGTGATGGCACACGCCTTTAATCCCAGCACTCAGGAGGCAGAGCCAGGCGGATCTCTGTGAGTTCGAGGCCAGCCTGGTCTACACAATGAGTTCTAGGACAGGCACCAAAACAACACAGAGAAACCCTGTCTCAAAAAACAAAAAACAAAAAACAAAAAAACAAAAAAAAGGTAAGAATTAGGAGTGACACAGGCAAACATTAGCTTAGTATCATTTTGAAAATAATTTGGACCTCACAGACCCTCTAGAGTCCTGAAACCATACTCTGGTTATGATGGTCTTAGAAAAACAATGCATCCATCATCCCTTTACCTCAACCCCTCATAATATTCTTTCTTTACATTTTAATACAAATTTTCTAAAATTGACTTCCAGGTGAACTTGGAGAATTTGGTAATAATACCAATATACAGAGTATACAAATGATACTGCATTTCTATGTGCCAATCAATACATCTTACTTTTTTTTCTCCATAGCTTTTAAGTATATGAGTGTTTCATCTGTATTATGTATGCACACCACATGCATGCCTGGTGCCCACAAAAGTCAGAAGAGGGCATCAGATCCCCCTGGAACTGGAGTTACAGATGGTTGTGAATCACCATGCGAGTGATGGGAACTAAACCCAGGTCTTCTGTAAAAGAACAAGGGCTCCTTACCACTGAGCCATCTCTCCAACCCTCTTTTTTTTATAATGCATTTCAAGCTAAGCTATAGATATCAGTGTATGTCCTCCCAAATACTATGTTTGTGTGTGTGTGTGTGTGTGTGTGTGTGTGTGTG
>CABHPQ010170723.1:0-24471 GCA_902168405.1 Peromyscus aztecus | reverse complement strand
TTCTTTCTTTTTTGTTCACACTATATTTGCCTTCTCCGGAAGTTTGTATAAATAGATATATGTACTCTTTCAAATAAGGCTTCTCTTCACTTTTCAATAACTTTTAGATCTACCTGTACTACTTTTTATAATTATTAGAAATTAACTTGACATACCATAAAAATGACTATCAGGATGAGGCAGATGCCCACTATGATGAGGAAGGGGATCAGATAGTACTCCAAAGGAAGAGTCAGTTCTGGAATTAAGATGACGTGGCCCCTAGAAAAAAGAAAAATTAACAATTTAGAGTTAGGTTGGACAGTCCTTTCACAGGGGTCACCTAAGACTATCAGAAAACACAGATACTTACATCACGATTCATAACAGTAGAAAATTACAGCTATGAAGTAGCAATGGAAACAATTTTATGGTTGGGAGTCACCACAACGTGAGGAACTGTATTAAAGTGTCACATCATTGGGAAGGTTTAAAACTACTGGTTTAAGGGATACTTTTCACATCTTTAAGTCTATTTTACACATATTTCAGAATAACCCCTGGAGAAATATTATTTACTGAATGCAGTAAACTATGCATTGTTGTATTTTATATGTAACATCAGCATAAAAAAACAATTGTAGGGCTAGAGAGATGGTTCAGTGGTTAAGAGTGTTTGCTTGCTGCTATGGCAAGAACCTGGCTTTGATTCCCAGCACCCACATGATGGTTCACAACCATCCATAACTCCAGTTATAGGGGATCCAACACCTTCTTATGACCTCCATGGGCACTAAGCACACACGTGGGGAACATACATACATATATACATACATTCAAAGAAAAAAAAACACACAGAGAAAATAATAAACCTTTTTTAAAAAAAAAAAAACAGTAGCACGCCTAGTAGCACATAGTAAGAATGTCTACCTCATTGATTATTTCCATCAACATAAAAACTCTATAGAGTCTGGGCTGGCGAGATGACATCTCAATGCTTAAAAGCACTTGTTGCTCTTGCAGAGGAACAGGGCTCAATTTCTAGCATCCACAATGGGTAACTGGCAACCACCTCTAACTCTGGCTAGAATATCAAATGCCCTATTGTGGCCTTCATGGGTAACAGACATGAACTCAGTGCACATACATATATGTTGGCAAACACTCATGAGTATAAAATAAAAGTAAATATACCTTTTTTTTTTTTTACAGACATTCTAGGGCAGTGGTCCTCAGCCTTCCTAATGCTGTGACCCCTTAATACAGTTCCTCATGTTGTAGTGGTCCCTAACCATAAAATTATTGTTCCTACTTTATAACTGTAATTTTGCTACTGTTATGAATAATAATGTAAATATTTGATATGTAGGATATCTAATATTTGAACCCAAAGGGGTCATGACCCACAGGTTGAGAACCACTGACACAAAATTATACCCCCTCCTTATATATTTCACCCATTGTACCTTGTAAAATGGGCACAGCCCCTGTACCTCTGCATTCATCTGTGACATATGGCATGAAAAAAAACTCAAGAAATTCCTAAGAGTGATTTCTTACACACTTTCATGTTCTCCACTGTTTGGCTGAAACTGTTGCAGAAATATGTATGTTGCGGGGATGGGAATCAGAAAGTGTTACATATCTCATTCCTCTTTGCTATAACCATGCTGTTGGCTGTGACATCACTATTACAAAACAGACAGAACCCTATTAGAAGAAAACAATGATGAGAATTAAGTTCACTATTTCATGAGTGGTCACGCTTTACATTTCAGGGAAGCATTGCTTTACAACTACCCTTAGTCTAAGGAGGGGTATACAGTGTGCTCAGCAGTGTGGACAGTTTGTTACTCTGCTACTCACTGCTAGGTGATTGTTTTTAAGGTGACAATGTCACATACTCAGTTCAGGTAAAGTAATAACACTTAGTATGAAAGAAAATGAGAACAAGTTGCCTCTTTTTCCACTAACAGAGGTCTTTAGGAATTCACAGTACTTTTGAAAAATAGGAAAAACTTTACTTCCAAGCTGTTTTTACTGCTATCATTTGTCAAATTTTCATCTAAGGTATTCAATTAAACTGCAACAAATATAAACAATAGCAGGGACTTCTCCCAAATAATGCAAATACCCTCCAAAAATTTGCTTGGATTGCTAGAGTAAAAGTGTAACTTTTCATCAGCATAGAGGATAATAAAAATTACATGCATTTTTGTAACTTTGTATAAAATACCTAAGTGATAATAGCATTGGTATAGAAAGGAGAAAGCAGCAGTAGGCTTGGGACCTATTTAATCATCTCTTCTAGCAAAAGGCCATTTCAGAAGATAATTTTCCAGTTCTGCGCTACATCTCTGGTACTACTTGTGTGAGCCATTGATCTTCTGGTACATCACTACTACATACTCTCCAACATGCTATAAATTAACAGTGCTGGTGTCCAAAACCCAGACTACTCTATACCTAACTTTAACCAATGAGAGCTTCTCAGTATTTTTTAGTAGGGCGCTTATACTACTTCTATTTAGGTTTTTCTTTTCTTCATGCTTATGACTTACGTAGATACATTTTTTTCCCTCATATGACAAAACAAACACTGTTCTGTGATTTAACATGATGAATTGCTTGGAAATAACTTGCTAGGCAAGAAAAACAAGCTAAAAAAGCAAATCAGGAAGTTTCAGTAAAGTAAAAATTAACACACTTTAGAATAAAAATGGTCTGGAATTCATTACAGACATTCCCAGATGCACTGATGGTATTCAGTGGTCTGGATTCTAACCCTAAAATTCTTCATGTCCTATTCATGCTAGCTGCCACATTTCAAATCATTTTAGCTATGGTCAAGACATATTATGAGAAGTCTAAATAGTTTAAAATTAATAGAGTATTTTAAGCATCTTGAATTACAGGTTGTCCTGGCTAATTTATTGTCAACTTCATACAAGTAGAGGTATCTGATAAGAGAGAACCACAATTCAAACAACCTGTAAGATTGGTCACAGAAGCCTGTGGGACATTTTCTTAGCTAGTGATTGATGTGGGAGGGCTCAGCCCATTTTGGATGGTGCCATCCCTGAGCAGGTGGTCCTGGCTGGGGTTAATAAGAAAGTAGGCTGAGCAAGCCATTAGGAGCAAGCCAGTGAACACTGGTCCTTCATGGCCTCTGCTTCAGTTCCTGCTTCCAGGTTCCTGTATGACTTCCCTTAGTGTAGGACTTTTACCTGGAAGTGTAAACAAAATAAACCATTTCCTCCCCAAATTGCTTTTGGTCATAGTGTTTTATCACAGCAACATGAACCTAACTAAGACACAAATTCAATACACATTGAATAATACTGCTCTTTCCTTAACAAACTGCTAATGGGAGAGGTGGTGACAGACACTACATATGGCTGAGAACTGTTTCCCATTTGTGTCTGCCACAGCTGAACCTCCAGATTCACCCCAGCTTAATCTCAATTTGGGGAACAACAACAACAAAAAGGTATTTAGACAAGTTTAGTAATTTCTTACCATATTGCCTTCCGTGACCATGCCTATATACTGTGAACTCCATAGGTTTTGCAGCTAATATTTGATCTTTGAAGCAGAGAAATGTGCAATGAAGGAAATAAGGTTTATTCTCCTGTATCTGTGGTTTCAGGTTAATTTCAAGCCTGATGTCAAAGTCTACAGGTCAAAACAACTTGTTCATTTCCCAACCCCCCTGTTGACACAGACAGCCTTATTTTGTCTCTTTCTGACAATCAACATCAGCCAACTAAGTACACAGTCTTCTATCCATACAATTATCAGGGAAACAACCTGTGATCAGTTCAGATACTGGATATTTATGTGCATGCTGGAAACTGAACTCAGGTCCTCCACAGGAGCAGTATACCCTCTTAATCTCTGAGCCATCTCTCCAGTAGTGTTAAAAAAAATAAAGTAAAGCTGATTCTTAATCTGATTAAAAGCGAGAATCCTTTTTGAAATAAATTATCTCACTAATGAATAAGGCAAAGACACCTACTATCTCTACTGATTAGCATGGTGTTAAAGGTATTGCCAATGCATTCAGATGACAGGAAGGAACTAGAAGTAGAAAAATTAGAAAAGTGAAGCCGTTCATATGTGTAATAGAAAAATTATCAATCCCAACATAATTTTGGTAATCACAGATTAACATCATCATATAAAATAAGCTTTCATTTATGCAAATTAAACTCTCCTTAGCAACTGTAATGAAAGAGTAGTGTCTACCAATAATTGTAAACAATAAAATGTCTCATTATAAACTTAAAAAGAAACTATAAATGGAAAGTTTATTCTTAGCAACACTGATGCCAACATTAGCACCTCGCTATAGCAAGACCATAATTTTAATACATAATCAAATACAAAAGAAACACTTTTTTACAATACAATGGTTTGTATTAAGAAGAGAAAATTTAGCACAATCTATTAGCACATTATAAAACCATCTTTTCCAGGCCAGCCAGGGCTACATAGTAAGACCTTATCTCTGAATAAATAAGCAGATATCAATGTATGTAAAATTATATAATTCTACTATACTATAAGGAACAATCTGAAGTTATATGATTTTTTTGTTATTCATTACTTACCCTTTTTCATATGTGAATTCATCTTTCAGGGAATTGGCTGATGATTCACCAATAAAGACAGACGGAATGTCAATTTTCTTTAATACATCAACTGTGTAAAAGAACAATGAGTTTATTTGTAAAAAGCCAACATTTAAGGTTCTCTCTAGCAGCAGCAAATGCAACTGGAAACAATCACATCCAAATTCCGACGCCTACCAGCTGATCCTTCAGACCACAGATTTACACTTACCATCAAAGTGTTTAGAAGCACCACATGGACATTACAGGGTGATGTTTTTCCTATACACATTCTCACAACAGTCTTACAAGTTAGAGACATAATTTTTTTATCTTTAATATTTCCATTTATCTTACTCTCCTATAGATAAAACTTTATCAAAGAAAGAAGAGGACAACATTTTAGCTTTCTTTCCCACAGAATACCTAATTCCTAAGTAAAGAGGAAAAATTTTACATACTTTACATACCCAATTCCAAGATGGACACAAGCCACCAATGTAAGACCACTTTAAAGAGGTCTAACAGACAACACTGTGGCTCTGGTCCTCAAGAGGGAAATGTGACAGGGATTAACTGGCATGAGGCAAGTTGCTAAGAAAGTTCCAACTAGAAGTTACAGCAGAGCTAACTTCCAGCTGGTGTTCCGGAAAACTTGACCCTGACCTCTGTATTTAAAGCCAAAATAAAATGCCGCCAAAAGAAGAATTTTGTTTTTTAAAATTACCCTCTATTCGGGTAATAAAATCACCAGAAACACAAATAGAAACAATCTTCTTAGGGGAGGGACTTGATGGAGATAGCCCATTTAAGGCTGAGCTTTCCAAGGTCTTTCAATCTCTGCATAACATCTGGCTGTGGTCTTTGTATTTGTTCCCATCTGGTGCAGGAGGAAGCTTTTCTGATAACTGTTGAACAAGGCACTGATCTATGAGTATAGCAGAATATCACGGGGAGTCGTTTTATCATTACTTTTTTGTTTTGTTTTGTTTTGTTTTTCTTCTTCTTCTTTTAGACCAGTAGTATTTGGTTTTAGTCTAGCTCCCTGGGCTATCTAGTCTCAGGTTCTTGACACCCAAGCAGTATCAGGTAGGAGTTCCATCTCATGGAGTGGCCTTAAGTCAAATAAGTGATTTATTCCCACAAGTTTTGTGGCACCATTGCCCTAGAATGTCTTGCAGGCGGTATACTATATGAGGAGGTAGGAAGAATGTATGACCCAGAGGGGATAGAGGACACCAAGAAAACAAGAGCCTCAAAATTAACATGAGCGAAGCCTATAAGAACTCAAGAGATTGCAGCAGCATGCACAGAAAGATTCTAAAAGACAGAGGACCAGGATGCCTGCTGCCAGATAATATCTTCTAAACAAGACAGGAAAATGGCACCTATGAAAATAAGACCTACACAATAACAACACCAGCTGACATGTCAACACTGATAAGAAAAAATTTCCCAAGGCTCCACCTCCACATGAAGAGCTATAGGCAATCAATGGCTACAGATAGATAGATAGATAGATAGATAGATAGATAGATAGATAGATAAAGAGAGACAGAGAGAGAGAAGTAAGTTTTCTCCAGGATGTGGCCAATAGGCAGTCCAATCCCAAGTAGTCAGCCCTAAACACATATACATATAAACAATACTAAAGATTTTCAGCTGATTGTGTGTGTGTGTGTGTGTGTGTGTAAAATAATTAGAGGAGAGAAAATCATGAGTTTAAGAGGGATGGGGGAACACAAGAGAGAATAGAGAGAAGAGAGGGAGGGATGAAATGATGTAAATACAGAATTCATATATGAAGTTCTCAAAAAATTTTTTAATTAAAAAAATACATGATAGCCCTGAAGGTGTGAAAACTATGTTGAGTGGAGGATATAGCTTTTTAAAAAGCTCACTGGGTAGCTGAGCATGGTGGTTCACACCTTTAATCATAGCACCCTGAAGGCAGAGACAGGCAGGTACAGATCTATTTGAGTTCACTATGGCTACATAGTACCCTATCTCAAAACAAAACCAAACAAAATCATTAAAAAAATGCTTGTTAGTTCCTCAAGGTTGGCTCATTTTCCCTGTGAACTAGTATTTAGAATAAGAAAATATTCTCATTTCAAATAAAAATTATGAATATATCCATGTGATGTAAAAGACCAACTGATAGAAGAAAGCATATGGGAAGCTGGGCATAGATTTCTGTGAGCTCTAGGCCAGCCTGGTCTACAGAGTGAGTTCAAGGCCAGCTAGGAACACATAGAGAGACCCTGTCTCAAAAAAACAGAGAGAGAGAGAGAGAGAGAGAGAAGAGAAAAAGGAAAGAAGGGAGAGAGGGAAGAAGACAAGCAGGCAGGCATCCATCCATGCATCCAGGGACTGGTGAAATGGTTCCATGGATAAAGTATTTGCTGTGTTTAGGGAGATCTAAGTTTTGGGTGTCTAGCACGTATATAAAAAGCCCAATTCATCACTGTAATTCCTACAGTGGAAGACAGGGACCAGAGGATCTCAGGGGCTTGCTAGGCAGCAATCTAGCTAATCATAATCAGTACATTCCAGGTTTAGTGGAAAACCTCAAGAAATAAGGTGAAATGCTGGAGAAATGGCCTAGCAGTCAAGAGTACATGCCTGCTCTTCCACAGGACTCATATTCTATTTCTAGCATCACACTGACTACACTCCAGTTCCTAGGGATCCAATACCCTCTTCCAGTCATCTGTGGACATACATGATGCACAGACACACATGCAGCAAAACATCATATGTATAAGATAAAATACAGTGAGGAGCAATAGGAAAAGACACCTGATGTTGGACGGTTGGACTACTCTGCTCCCCCAACACACACACACACACACACACACACACACACACACACACACACACATGTACATGTACACACACACACATGTACACACACCGAAGCATGCATGTGCACAGAACATATAAAAGAAAGTATAATGTATTATGGCTTTGAAATTTCACCAGAATACAGTAGGTACTTTAATCTATGCATCTTAAAATTTCATGCTGTGTAAATCTAAATAAATTACAAAAATGGTTCTACAGCATCCCTTAACTTTCATTACATTTCTGTGTGTGTGTGGCCCCAGCATGCACATGGAAGAGAGAGGACAACTGTCAGGAATGGACCTTCTTCCTCATGTGGTTTAAGACTGAACTTAGGTCGTCAGTCCTGGCAACAATGCCTTTGCTCACTGAGCCATCCTACAGGCCTTCCATGGCATTCTTACCAAGTAATTTAATCACTGTTTATGGCTTTTGAATTATTTGTTATAAAGAAAATACCTATAAATCAATAAATAACACCCCCCCCTTAACTGTTGAGAAAAAGGACAAGTCAATTCTACCTCAGTTGGGAATTAAAATGACCCTCTAACAGGGCCCCAGACCTTAGTAAGACTCCACGATGGGAGTGCTTTCAGGCTGTAACGCAGCACACAGACAGCAGCACCACCCGAAAAAGCTAAAATAAAAGCCTTACTCAAAGACCATATAGTTCTGGGAAAGTCTCTAAATGTACCAACCTTGCTTTTTTAGCGTCTGTAGTTCTGCTTCTGGCTACTGCTCTTGTTAACTGAAGTAGGTGAACCCAGAACATGGGTTTTGTGCAAAAAGCTCACTCTGAAGAAGGCTCAGGGCTACACTGGGATTCAGACACCCAGCGGAGCTGCTGGCCTGCTAGTAAAGACTTTCTATTGGCTTAAACCCATGCCTGGGCAGTCTTCTCTGGTAAATACCCCACAACAATACCATGAAGGCTAACAGCTACGAGTTAGCTGGTCAAAAAGAAACTTCACTATTTGAACTGAAAATGAAAGAGGAAATTCTGTTTACTTTAATTCCAAATGATCTGTCAATCAGGAGACAAGAAAAGTGATACCTGTACTTACTGTCGTTGGATCCCATGCTAATCAGGTCTTCAGAGTCTACATTGTAAACTATGGCTGCTTTGTATCCTGCTCTCTGTGCATTTAAAACCTGCAGATGAGAAAACAGTCATATTATGTGGGAGATGGTCGCAAGTCTATGCTATTTGCCTAGAAGCATATCATGTGCTTCTGTAGGAATAAAAGCTCAGATGTTCTTGAAACACATGGATGCCTATAGGGGACCACTGAGGAGTTCATTAGATACTTTCTTAATTCATTCATGGCATTAAGAGAATTCAAAGTCAATAAAGGTTGGAGATGTGGCACAAGTATTAAGAGGACCCAAAGCAATAAGGAGAAACTTGCTGTGTGATCAGGCTCAGTAATCACTGGGCCCCAGACATTCAAATCCCGTCTTGATACTTACTAGTGGCATAAACTCAGGCAAATGACTTTCTCTGCATGTAAGGGGTGAATATGGTATGCACGTTCATACACACACACACACACACACACACACAAACACACATACACACACAGATGTGTGTATCTGTGTGAGTACAACTGGAGACCAGAGGGTGACATCAGTGGCTTCCTGGATCACTCTCTATTTACTTGCTGAAGCAAGGTCTCTTTAAACCCAGAGCTCTAGGCAGCCAGCTTGACCTGGGGAGTCTCTGTATCCTCCTCTCCAGTGCTGGGATTACAGGAAGGCTGCCAATATTTAATTTGCCCAATATTTAATTTACATGGGTGCTTGAGATCAGTCTTCACAGTTGGGGGGCAGGCACATTTAGCTCTGACAACTGAGCTAAATGGAATGAGGCTGTGTGTTCATGGCAAGTCAGCTCTACACAGCCAAGTCTTTTTTAGCTACCCAATGTAAGTGTGGGTAAGTCTGAATAATTTTGTCATCTTATTTTTTAAAAAATGAATCTGTGGGAGATACATGTGTCTTAAGCCAGGAAAATTTTGTTTATATTTATGGCCCCATCATCTATAAAATAGTGCAACACAGAGTAGAACAGCATTAAATAAATGTCACTGAATGACTTAAGTAAATGAAGTATTTGTTTGGATTAAAAGTTCACATAAATGGCAAAATTGGGCAGAAAGATTTTCTGAAGAACTAATTAAAAGGAATAGCTCACTGACATAGGACCTTCAACATTAAGGACTTTAGCTCTTAACATTAGGAATAATGGCAAGAAATCAAGCAGTTAACAAACCTAGCATAGATTCTCATGGAAAGAGAAGTCAATAATTAAGAACATAAGTTTATTATTTTTACACGCATGTGCAGTATTTTTATTTTCAGGTGGATTTTTATTACTACCTAATTTTATTGCCTAACTAAAACTGAGACAACACGAGTGCCTCTTCCTCCCAGAATCTACTGCTGTCCAAGAGTGGGCTCCTTCCGGAGAAGAACACTGGAGTTTCTGCCCCTCGCTATAATTAACATATCATTCACTCCTTACATTGCCATGATAATACAGACTGCGATAGTTTTTATTTAAATAAAAGCATGCTTAGGTGGTGTTCCTGTTAGATTTTTTTGACACATCAGAGACCATTTTAATTCTTCCCCTAAAAGCTAGCCAAGAAACCAAGAAGTGTTTCTTTTCACATCAAAAAGCACCTTTTACCATAGACACAACTTAAGAAATAAAAGATTAAATCAATATCAAAAGCCATTTCTTGCTGATCTGAAACATAAGGTTTAAATGTTTTTAAAGCTAACTTTAATTCTCTGAGAGCAAAGATGCAGCATGTTAGGGCTGACAAAGCCACCACAGAAGCCACGGTGAAGAGCAAATAAGACACCATATGTCATGCACAATAGAGATCAAAGACAGAGCCTTAGGAGGCCTCACTCAGTCTTCCTAGACAGCCAAAGAGGCTGATGCTGTCTTGCTTCTTACCATTGCCTCCACACTCTATCAAGTGCACCCTTCCTTGTGTCCTATCTACACACCCTCTCCACCCATACCAGTCACTCTCTGCTTAGAGTACTTTCATCAATCTATTTACTTCTTAATAGATTATTAATATTATATTAATCTTAAACCATGCCACATGTTAAATTTATGCATACATGTATCATGCCACTCAGGCTATCAGAAACAAGCTATCAAAGGCTCTTTGAATATTTAAAAGCTATCTACCTATCAAGTCTTCTGGTGAGAAGCACCAAAGTATCATCAGTTTTGTAAGTTGCTTTCTCATTCCAAAATTACTTTTGAAATTTACTTCTTGTTCTTGGTGGGGTGATGCTGGCAGTACGTGTGAACGTGGGGGCACAGCGTGCCACAGTGTGTGTGCTGAGGTCAGAGGACAACTTTCAGGAGTAGTTCTCTTCCCCCGTCACATGGGATCAGGGGTGGAACTGGGGTCACTGGGCTTGCACAGCAGTAGGACGACTGCCTGAATCTTCTCTCCAAACCTTCACTCAAGTTTCTAAGACACACCAGCATGAATGAGTGGATTCACAACAGCATGCTAGGTGTGCAAATAAAGAAAGCAGCCATTAAGTTTAAGACTTGATTAAGCAATTGAGGAGAAATATTTATTTCACATATCTAATGTAACTGTTTCCACAAGTAAAATGCAAAATTATACTAACTATCAAAAGCTGTTTCTGATAACGAAATAAAAGGTCCTAAAAGAGAAAATGTTAAACCACCAAAATGGGAAAGAATTCTGTGAGCTTAAGTGTGAACTCTAAAAAAAATAATAATAATAAAAGAATGTTTTCAAAAGTTTAACAATTTCCCCCCCAAGGTTTTTTTTTAATTGTTTTTAAAATGAAGAAGGGAAGTGAAATCAAGAGACACATTAACATATGAACCAAAATGCTTATGAAAACAAACAAGGAAAATGTATTCATGTTTAGAAACTATAAATCTCAAGTGTCAGTCAAATTAAATTACATTTCAACTAAGCAGCAGCTGGTATTTTTAAGAACACATGAGACAGAAATAAAACCTAAATCATTTAGTAATTATATTCATGGTTTTACATTCATAAAATGCAACCTCAAACACATGGTGTCAGATGGAAGCAAAAGATGAAAAGATTCATGAATAAAAAGCACACACGATAAACAAAAACCTAAATCCAAAACATCCATCAAAACTAAAAACGCATGAAAAAAATCGACTGAACTCTATTTCCAATCTACCTTTTAAGGGACTGGCCAGGCTATTAGTACAAATTGCAGTGACTAGAGTGACTGCTTCGCCGCATCTAGTCACCAAACTCCATGCAACTGCATTATGAAGAGCAGGTGGCCTCTAACAAAGAGTTGCAGGGAATAAGGAATAATAAATAAGGCTTGTTATTGGAAATAGGCAGCATGTCAGAAGAGTGCAGCTGCTAATGACAGAGTCATCAGTGAAGCAGGGTGTCAAAGTAATCCTGGAAATGAAACAATGGTTCATCTTCTTTTCGGTCTGAACAAACTGGTAATAACCTTTTAAGAAGAAAGAAGTGACTGTGCTCTCAAGATGACCGTGAATGAAGGACTCACAGGCATTACAAGTTGGGAAGCTATTGATAAGACAGACATATGTAACTACGTTCCAGAACAAAAATGGCAAGAACAAAAGGAACCTCTATGTGCTAGACATTTATATTCTTATCTCAATGTTCAGCATGTCCTAAATCTAGATACTCTTTTCTAGATTTTAGAGACGAGGCAAGGTAGGCTCTGCAGTCAGCCACACTTGTGCAGAGCTGATACAGAACAGCATTTTATTAGGTTAGAGAGAAGCTTGGGGCTTTAGTTTGGATCTACAGTATCCCAAAGACCCACATTAAAGGCTAAGTCCTTAGTTTGGTACTATTAGAAGGTGATGGAAACTTTAAGATGAGGATCTTAATGGGATGTTTTAGGTGAGTGAGGGGTGGGGGCTGCCTTTGGGAGGACTGTAGGATGCTAATCTCTCTGCTTCCTGTCCACTGTCATGTAAGCAGGTTGTTCTACCAACCCCCCACCCCCAGAAGCAACAGAGCCAAGGAACCATGGACAGAATCCTTTGAAACTATAACGAAAAAATGCATTTTCTCTTCATAGACAGCCTATCTCAGATAGGTACCTTAAGGCAACAGTAAAGGAGAGCAAACCAGCACAATAGGATTTGCTGATGGATTAGGATAAGAGCCAGGACCACTACCAGCTCTTAGCATCTTACCAAGGCTGGAAAGGGAAACCGAAGTGAGAAAGACTTGGATACATTAATATTAGGAGCCTATAGGGGAAAGTAAACTTATTAAATAAACAACATATGCCAGGAAAAAAAAATGTGTTGAATACTGGGGTAAGGTAAATAGAAACTTGAGAAGAAAATATTAGGGCATGAAATACCTACAGCAGATTTTATGGAACTTGAATCTCTACAAGAGAGAAATTTTGATTTAATGGTGGAAAGAGTTAGAAGAGATTTTTCTTGTGAGAAGACAGCAATAACAAGCCAATAGCATGCTAAAAACAAAATTAGAAACAGAAAGAGCAAATTGACTTGAAAAGAAGGGTACCCCTGGAAGGCAGGACACCTAAGAACAAAATCTTGTTACTATATAACCTGGCTTTGAATGCTTCTATGAGATGTATCAATTTAGGCGAGTAACTTTCATAACAATTAATATAATTTGCCCAACTGAGACGGTTGTTCTGAGGATTTAACAAGTTAATATATGAAAAGCTTTTAAAACAGCACCTAGGCAGCTCCTGGCACATATGAAATGTGTTCTTGTTATGATTAAGGCATCACAATTCATTTTTATTATTTCTGATAGAGAGTCAGAGAGTGAGGAGAGAAAAGAAAAGGAGAAGCAGGTAATGGAGCACCTTGAAGGCCATTCAGAAGAGCAGGCTTGGAGTTTCCTCTGGTGAATTCCAAGCTGACACTTGAAAAAGGATAAATGGGGTGTCAATGGTGTTTTAGAGCAATCTGGATTTAACAAAGTAGTATGGTGGCAATGATACTTTTTTCTTCATAACTAACTTTTTTTGTCCTTGGGAACTTGGAAGATGTCTTAGACTAAAAGCCACAAAAACTAAGCCTGACTTGATGGAGGGAGCTAGAACTGGCTTTGAACAGGTTGGATTTGAGAGAGAGCAAGGTTTCCTAGGTAGGAGGATGACATGAATCAAACTAGAGGCAAATATCCAGATTTTCAGCAAATAAATTCATATATTAACTCAGTGTTTTGAATAAAACTAGCTATATTTTTCAAAACAAACTTCAAAGAAAACATAATGCACATTTTTATCCTTCCTATCATTTTCAATCTCCTTGAATGCCTATACATAGAGTTAAATATAATGTTTTTACTCTACCAAGAGACAATTAAGCAAGCACATCTATATGATAAACCTGCAAAAATCATAAAACATAACAAAGGTAGAAAAGAATCTATTAAAAGGAGCAATACAATTACCTCATGAGACTGAACAAACTTACAATCCTTTTTACTTGAATGCAAGTCAACAATTCAAATTTAAAAACTGTTGTCTGAAATGTTGCATAAACAAAAACTTCTCATATTTTAACAAGTGGGGGCAGAAAAAAGATCAAAAGCAGGAGAATGCCTCAGACATACAGACAGACAGGCAACATACCATCAACATTGTACATGCATCCCCAAAACATGCTTCATATTCTGAGAACAATGGGCTTTTAGACAACTGGTAAATGATGTCTGAAAGAGAAAGAGTTGTTCTAAATGTATTCTCTTCTCTTCTGACTATAATGTTAGCACAACTCTTAAGTTTAGGTTACTATTTCAACATCTTTTATAACCCCAAACCCAGAGTGACCCCAAAACTGCAAAGACAATCATCATCTTTCTGATCCACAAGTGGTTACACTGGGGCAAGAGCAAACAAAGAACTACACACCATCCAACAAAGGCAAGACCAAGAAACAAGAGCCACACCATGGAACACCACCAGTGTCTTCACTCCAGATGTCTAAATCCTAGCAAAAACCAAACATGAACAACCAAGTCAACACGCCTCCTCCAGAAGCCAGCAACCCTATCGCAATAGACCCCAAGAAAAGCAATTTAGCTCCAGCATAAGACAAGGACTTCAGAATAGCAATTATGAGTACGTTCAAAAACCTTAAAGAGGATATAAATGAAAACAGAATCGAATGAAATAAAGAAAACAATTCGTTATGAAATTAGAATTTAACATAGAAATAGAATTGCTAAAGAAAAGCCAAATTGAAATAAAGCTCAAAATGAAAAACTCAGGAAGTCTGACAGAAAACTCATAGGTAAGCCTCACTAACAGATTATAAGACTTGGAAGAGTGAATTTCAGGTCTTGATGATAAGGTAAAAAAAATATATAGCTCAATCAAAGAAAATGTTAAATCTAAAAAATTCAGGCCAAGGTCCAGCATGGTGGTATATACCTTTAATCCCAGCACTCAGGAGGGAGAGTCAGGCAAATCTCTGAGTTTGAGCCTGGTCTACCTAGTGAGCCTGGTCTACCTAGGCTAGCCAAAGCTATATATTGAGACCCTGTCTATAAATAAATAAATAAATAAATCCAGACACAAAACATCCAGAATATCTGGGACACTATGAAAGACCAAACCTAGGAATAGTATGTACAGAGGAAAGAGAAGAAAACTTGGGCCAAAGTTACAAAAACTATTTTTTAACAAAATCTCCTTAATCTAAAGAATGAGGTGCTCATCAAGATTCAGAAGGCATTACAGGGCACCAAATAGACAGGACCAGAAAAGATGGTCCTGTCCCATGATATATAATAATGAAAACATTAAATGTACAGAACCAAGAAAGGATATTAAAAGCTGCAAAGGAAAAAGAACAAATCACATATAAAGGCAGGCCCGTTAGAATAATGCCTGACTTTTCAACTGAGAACCTGCAAGACAGAGTGCCTGGACTGATGTTCTACAAGCTCTGAAAGACCACAAATGCCAGCCCTAAATACTATACCCAGGAAAATCATAAATCACAATCAACAGAGAAAGAAAAACATTTTATGATAAAAAGAAATTTAAGCAATTTCTTCTGTCCACCAATCCAGGTCTACAACATACACTAGAAGGAAAAGCTGAGTAGGAGAAGAGAAGGTTAACTTCACCCAAGAGAATACCAGGAATAAGCAATCCCAGAACAGTTGATTAAAGGAGCAGGAGAAGCCAGGCGATAATGGCACATGCCTTTAATCCCAGCACTTGGGAGGCAGAAGCAGGTGGATCTGTGAGTTCAAGGACAGTCTAATCTACAGAGCGAGTTCTAGGACAGTAAGGACTACGTGGAGAAACTCTGTCTCAGGGGTGGGAAAGGGACAAATAAAATTTTTAAAAAATAAAAGAGCAAGGGAGAAGAAGAGGAGGCATGGGGGAAACCAAGAAAATAAGGCCCTCTAAATCAACATGAGCAAGCTCATATGAACTCAGAGACTAAGGCAGCATGCACAGGTCTGCACAGTTATGTACATCTGCCTACATATTATGGCTTCTAGTTTGGGGTTTTCATGGGATTCCTGGGTGTGCAAACGAGTTGGTCTCTGATTCATGTGCCTTCTTTTGGGCTCTTTTCCTTCTGTTGGTTTGTTTTGTCCAACTTCAATGCGATAGTTTTTGTTTTACCTTATTATATTTTATTGTTGTATTTTATTATTATCTCTTAGAAACCTCCTCTTTTCTAATGAGAAATGGGGAGGGAATAGATCAGGGGAGATAGGAAGGAACTGAGAGGGGTAGAGGGGAAACCATAATCAGGATACATTTTGTGAGAAAATAATATATTTTCAATAAAAGGAAGAAGATTAATCTCCCAGGGGAAATTACCAGGAAAGGAGATCATTGTGCTGATGATTGTTACACCTTTCATGGAGGAATTAAAGGATGCTAAAATTGATGTATTCTTAAATCAATAAACAAACTAAATCTTAAAATTAAATAGGAGGTGGGAGACAAATAATACAACAGGAAGTAATAAACACTGTCCAATAACTCAGTATTAATGGTCCCAATAACCCAATAAAAGACACAGACTGAAACTGGATTAGAAAACAGGATTCATCTTTCTGCTCCTTCCAAGAAACACATCTTACCATTCAGGACAGAGAACACCTTGGGTAAAGGGACCAGAAATGGTATTCTAAGCAAATGGAACCAAGAAGGAAGCAGGTATAGCCATTTTTATATCTGACAGAGTAAACTGTACACAAAAACTAATCATAAGATATAAGAAAGGGTACTATATACTCATTAAATAAGAAAAATCCATCAATAGAATATTATAATTCTGAACATTTATGCACCAAATACAAGGGTACCCAATTTCATAAAAGAAATAATACTACAGCTAAAATCACATATTGATCCTAACACAGTAACAGTGGATAATTTCAATATTTCATTCTCACCAGCAGACAAGTCATCCAAACTAAATGGAGTAATGCAGGAATTAAATAACATCATCAATCAAATGGACCTAACAGACAGAACATTCTGCAATAGCGATCACATACTAGGATACAAAGCAGTGTTAATAGATAAAAGAAATCGAAATAACATCCTGCATCTTATCTGACCAGCACAGCTTAAAACTAAATATCCACAATAGAAACAGCAGAAAGTGTAACAACTCACTAGTGAACAAAGACTGGTTCAAGACCGAAATCAGGAAGAGCATTTAAAACTTGTTAAAACTGAATGAAAATGGAAACAAACCAATGGAACACAGCGAAGGCAGTTCTAAGAGGCACGTTCTTAACATCAAGTGCCTACCTACATCAAGAAACTAGAGACAGCTCATACTAATAACTTAACAATACACTTGAAAGCTCTAGAAAAACAGGAAGAAATAACACCAAAGAGCGTAAACAGGAAGAAATAATCCAATTCATGGCTGAAACTAATGAAATAGAAACAAACAAAAAACCAAAAACTCAATGAAACAGAGCTTGTTCTTTGAGAAAAATCAACATGATTGTTAAACCTTTAGCCAAATTAACCAAGAGTAAGAAAGAGAGAATCCAAATTAAAATTATAGATGAAAAGGGAGACATTAAAACAGATATCAAGGAAATTCATAGAATTATAAGGACATAGTTTAAAAATCTATATTCCCCCAAACTGGAAAACCTAAAAGACACAGATGGATTTCTTGATATACACAACCTGCCACAGTTAAATCATGATGAAGTAAGAAATGTAAACAGGCTCTTTGCACCTAGTGAAAAACAAGTGGTAATTAAAAATCTCCCAACTAAAAAGAGAAGAAAAAGAATTCAGCACAGAATTCTACCAGATCTTTGAGAACTCCCATACTCCTCAAATTATTCTGCAAGATAGGAACTGAAAAAGCACTGCCAATTCTTTTTACAAAGCTACTATTACCCTGCTGTTGTTGTTTTGCTCAGGTTGTTTTTGTTTAAGATGAGGTGCCACTATGTTGTCCTAGTTGACCTCAAACTCCTAAGCTCAATCAGTCTTCCTAAATGAGAAGCTGCAGTTCCAAGAAGATGGAAACCACAGGTGCACAGCTGTACCTGGCCTGGAGCACTGTGACTATGAGACATAAGTTCCATGAGAAAGGAATAATCCTGATTATTTGTATATATTTCAATTCCAGGAGAATATCTACCACACAGCCGCTAAAACTTCGGGTAAGATAACTATTTATCCAGCTCTTATCCTACAGGATACAAATCAGCAAAATAAGATTCCCTTTCATCTGTGGTTTTGCTCCCCCTGGAGCCATAAAAGTTTTCTCCCCTCAGTGTAGACAAAAATAGTCCTCATATATATTGAAGTTTTTTCCAAGCTTTGTCAAATGAAGGGCAACAAACATGACCTGAACTTCTCCAGTTGGTCAAGGTCACAGTGAACAAGCAGGCCTTTTCTCTTCACTAAGTGCTAGATACCAGCCTGCTCCCTCAGTTCTTCCACCCTCACATTCTCTTCTGGAGCAGAGAAAGGAAGACCTAAACCTAAGAAGAACATTTTCCTTAAAAAAATATAAACAGCCGGTGCTGTGGATGATTGATTGATAAATAAAGTGCTGATTGGGCAGTAGCCAGGCAGGAAGTATAGGCGGGACAAGGAGAGAGGAGAATTCTGGGAAGTGGAAGGTTAAGGCAGGAAGACACTGCCAGCTGCCGCCACATGTAAGATACTGAGCCATGTGGCAACTTATAGACAAATAGATATGGGTTAATTTAACATATAAGAACTAGATAGTAAACCTGAGCCATGGCAATAATGTTTATAAGTAATATAAGCGTCTGAGTGATTATATATAAGTGGGCTGCAGGACTTCGGGGGCTTGGCGGGACCTAGAGAGAAACGCTAGCTACAAGCTGGGCTGTGGGGGGCTCCCCTTTAATCCCAGCACTCTAAAGGCGGATCTCTGTTGAGTTTGTGAGTTCAAGGCCAGCCTATTCTACAAAGTGAGTTCCAGGACAGCCAGGCCTACACAGAGAAACCCTGCCTGGAAAAAAAAAATAAATAAATAAAAATAAAAATAAATTGAAATTAAAATTAAAGTGCATGAAAACCCCCCAAGAAAGGCTATCAGAAGCATATTTCCTCACTGGAGATCATGTTTTCAGACTGACCTTCTGCTAAGTGTTTTATTCCTCTAGAACTTATTTTTGGTAGGACTGTTGAAGCTTCTTTATTGTATTGAAAGTTACTTAGTAGATTGGAGAATGCCAGAAAAGGGAAGCTGGGGTACTTACAACTTTAAAGTGAAAATCATATGCTACATCCCAATACTCTACGTTAAAGTCAGAATGTAGCACACAGGCAAGGAAGTTTTAAATATTAGGAGATATATTTGACACCAAAATTAAAGATTAAAAAGCATTTGTGAATTTGCAACTGCTCAGGCTTGTTTCATTGATGCAAACAAAAAGCTAGCCTAAACTGGGCGGCGGTGGCGCATGCCTTTAATCCTAGCACTTGGGAGGCAGAGGCAGGCGGATCTCTGTGAGTTTGAGGCAAGCCTGGGCTACAAAGTGCGATCCAGCAAAGGCACACAGCTACCCTATCTCAAAAAACAAAAACAAAAGCTAGCCTAAATCAGTATCTCTTTATCATCACTCAGACACACACACACACACTCACACTCTTTCTCTCTCTCTCTCTCTCTCTCTCTCTCTCTCTCTCTCTCTCTCTCTCACACACACACACACACACACACACACACACACACACACACACACACACACACACACACACGCACACACACACACAGAGCCCTTTCACAACCTGACATTTAGAATTCAGCAGTTTCTCAGCAGCTTAAATTAGTGACTCTAGTGAAATAGCTGCCTAACATTCAAGTGCTAGGATTGAAGCTAAGTCAAAAATTGGCATTCCTTAGGTTATCATGCACATTAAAATGCATACGAAAATTAAGTCTCTATTCTAAGTTAATATTTTATTACTTTTTGGTGCTCACAGGATTCAAACCAATCTTAATACTTCTCACCTAACACAGCAGAGGTGGTATCCTATGTGCTGGGTCACTGAACAACCAGTTCTGTGTATGTTAACACAACCAAAAGGTATTTGCAATCTGCCCACTAGGACTGTCTTGGATGACAAGGATTCACACTGTCCTTGACAAATAACAAATAACTGGGATAGAGCAGTTACAATCAGAACGTTGGTTCTTAGTGCCACCCAGTGATAGATCTCGGGTACACATGTCCTTTAAAGCTCACTCCCTGTTCTAGCATCCTAGGCCCTATATTTAAGGCTTAATAACCAGATTACATGAAATATAAGCTAAGAAGCTAAATTTAGAGAAAAAAGAAAAACCCACAGACTTTCAGGACAGCATCAAGCATGGTGCCGAATGAGAACTAACTCCTACATGTTAAGTCATCTTTCTCTTAGGTTACATACTTTCTTCTTGGCACATCAGAATAATCTGAATATCCTGTGTTTGAGGAACATGCAAATAAGTTAGTTTTCTAACATTTGATTAAGCTAATGCATTCATACAAAATTACAAATAGACATAAATGGAACACTACTAACTATTTGAAATATATTTATGTAAAATTCAGAAAAAATTTTGTATATACATTGTAAATCATTATTCTATATGTAAAATAAAGCTGTATATAATAATTAATCTGGAAGATCAGAAAAAAACAGTGATTTCTAATCAAAGACTGATACTTATTTATCAGAAATTCTCTCTGAGGTAAAATTACATTTGTTTTTCCAGTAACTAAGATGATTCTGTCCTTCCTTAAATTACTTTGATAAGTGGTCCATAATTATTACTATTAGTAATAACCTGTATTTTCTATATTACATACTAATGTAACTAAACTGCCTTTTTTAATCAATAGCAGAATCTTACAACTTACACACACTAAATCAATGCCCTTTACCAATAACTACATTTCTTTAAAACTATCGTTTTTGCTGTCTTTATTATTATTATATTTACCTAAAATGGGGAAAATCATTCAACACCGACAGCTGACACCTGTTGCCTGCATCTTACATTCAAAGCACTGACAGGCATTTGGGATTCAAATGTATGTAATTTATCTTCAGGTCTTGATTATAATCACTCTTCCCCTACACTGATGCCCTGGTATTTAATACAACTACAAAGAAGATAAAACCTGTGGAAATCACCTGAGAGTCATTAAGCACATGTTTAAAGAAAAACTAATAGTTAAAAAACACGCAAATCAAATGCGGTGATATATGGTGTACCCTAATAAAATTTGCCTGAAGATCAGAGAGACAAAGAAACGAGCCACTGCCACATCTTACCTCTAGGACTCCTCAGTCTGAAAAGGCTTCAGTTCCTGTCTCCTCATGCTTTATATACCTTTCTCCACCCAGTCATATCACTTCCTGTCTCATTCTCTAGTGCTGGGATTAATGGTGCGTGTGCTTCCCAAATACTGGGATTAAAGATGTGAGATCTCAAGTGCTGGGATTAAAGGCGTGTGACTCCCAAATATTGGGATTAAAGGTATGGGCCACCACTACCTGGCTCTGTTTCTCTCCTAGACTGAGTCAATTTTATGTAGTACAGTGTGACTTTGAACTCCCAGAGGTCCAGACTGATCTCTGCCTCCCAAGTGCTGGAATTAAAGGTGTGTGCCACCACTGCCTGTCCTCTATGTTTAATCTAGTGGCTGGCTCTGTCCTCTGATCTTCAGGCAAATTTTATTAGGGTACACAATATATCACCACAACCAACTAAAATTTTATCCACTGAGACTGTGCCTATATGGTGAAATCTAATGGGGACATCTTTCTTCCTAAAATGAAAACAAGTTTTCCACATATATATTCTTTTAGATTTAGTTTTATTTTTAAATATATGTACGTATCTGTGTAGATGAATTGCTAAATGGTCTTATTAATAAAAACCTGGAGCCAGATATTAGGGTAAAAAGCTGAGAGACTAGAAAAGCAGAAAGAAGCCAGCAACTTTCTTACCACTTGGAGATCCTCCACCAAAGAGACCTACTTCCTATATACCCACACCTATATGACTTTCTGTTCTGTCATCTCATTTCCTCTCTCCTCCCAGCTACATCACTTCCTCTTCCTGCCCAGCTCTGTCACTTCCTATCTGTCTGTACAGACCTCCAGACCTTTACGGTTAGTGCTGGGATTAAAGGTATGTACCACCATGCCTGGCTCTGTTCCCAGTGTGGCCTTGAACTTACAGAAATCCACTTACTATAGTGGCTGGCTTTTTACTCTGATCCTCAGATAAACTTAATTGGGGTACACAGATAAAATATCACCACATATCTGTGTTGGGATATGGGTACAGAGTGAAGTTCCTCTCAGAGGCCAGAGGCATTGGGAGCTCCAGAATCTAGAGTTACAGGCAGGTATGAGCTTCCTGATGTGGATGCTGGGAATCACAATATAGGATTCCATCACAGTACTGAGCTTTGTGGGTTGCAGGGGCCCAGAGGCTGACTAAGCTACCATCAAGTGACCGATTGATTGACTAACTGTAGCCAGTGAAGCTGCTTTCTTTCTATGCATCGCTTCCATTTCTTTATCATTGCTGACTGATTAGGTGCCAGGTAGCGTTCTCGGAATCAGCTGTGGTTCTAGAAGGTACCTGGCTCACAAACCATTTCTGGTTTGCTTTGCTCAAATTAACTCTAGCTGACATACCTGGCCTAAGAAATTTTCTTTTTAATAATCATTAGAGCAAGACATACTGCCATATGCCTTTAATGCCAGCATTCAGGAGGCAGAAGCAGATGGATCCCTGTGAGTCTGAGGCCAGGCTGTTCTACACAGAGAATTCAAGGATAGTCAAGGCTACATAGAGAGACCATGTTGTTGTTATTACTATTTATTATTATTATAAATAATAAGCACAAAAATGAGAGACGTTCCATGGGGAGCTCTGCTTCACTATCTGAAATGTCAGTTCCCCCAACTGTGGAGAAACAAAGCCCAACAGAGGAACAGACTAAGTGTATTACAAAAGAAATCTCCATGTCAGTGTTGATAGAGGTAAAGAGTGAGCATTTTGTCAGTACTGTAAACCTTAAGGCTAAAACTAAACCTCATGAAAAGTATCTTCCTTTTCCCTTTTTCCCTGGCCACAAAATGCTTAAAGTTCATTTTGGAACAAATGAGACTTAAATAAAATGTCTCCCTCATCTTTTCTTCAACGTTTTTTGATTTTAATTTCCTTAGGTTGGCTTCATTCTTATTTTAATCTGAATAACTTCATACACTAACTCTTTCCTGAAGGGGGAAGAGTTTAAATTAGATAACAAAAAAAAATAAAAATAAAAATATCAAAAATAAAATATTACCTTTATATCAAAGTTACAATCAAGTCTTCTAATCAATACGATGAAAGTGCTGGAAGAATTGTCTTTTAGTGGTGGAGGCACTATGGGTTCACAAGCATTCTCTGGCTTCGAGTTAATCAAAAAACCCTGAAAAAGAATCAGTTGTAAGTTATTTCTCTTTTACTCAATTAGTTTACCTCCACAGACGGCTTCCACTCGTCTCCTAGGCTTTACACTATTCCATGTGTTACCTCCACAGACGGCTTCCACTCGTCTATGATTTACACTATTCCACGTGTTACCTCCACAAATGGCTTCCGCTCGTCTCCTATGCTCTACACTATTTTGCATGTACTTTCTGTAAGCTAAGGTTGTTCACAATCCCAGAACTTTTAAAGGAGAATCTGGGTTCATAAACACTTCATTTTTTAATAGATTCAGCCTTTCAGAATATTAACATTTTTAGGATTACACATAAGACAATTACAAAGATAGCCACTCCGACCATGTTAGTACTACTTCCCAACAATGACATTTCTAAAACAAGAACTTTTTTAGGTTAGCTTTTACTTTTTACATTAACAAACTAGAAAAAAGCATACATTACATTATAAATAAAACATTTTTGTATATCAGTACTCTCCTGAGAATATATAGGAATATGCATAAATATGTTAATTTCTTTTTTGTTTTGTTTTTAGAGACAGGGTTTCTCTGTATAGCCATGGCTATCTTTGAACTCACTCTATAGATCAAGGCTGGCCTTGAACTCAGAGATTCACTGCCTCTGCCTCTGCCTCCTGAGTGCTGAGATCAAAGGTGTGCAGCACCACCATCCATTTTTATATTGTTTTTAATGGTCAAAAAACAGAAATCAAGCTCATGAATGAGGTAAATATTTTTAAGATCATACTATATACACATTACATAAAAGTAATGCATTGTTTAAAAATGAAGATATAACAATGGATTTCTCCAGCTGTAAAGAAAAGTAAAATCGCTTGGCGGTGGTGGTGCACACCTTTAATCCCAGCACTTGGGAGGCAGAGGCAGGCAGATCTCTGTGAGTTCAAGGCCAGCCTGGTCTACAAAGTGAGTTCCAGGAAAGGCGCAAAACTACAATGGAACCCTGTCTCGAAAAACCAAAAAAAAAAAAAAAGAAAAAAGAAAAG